>OY282640.1:11321536-11549036 GCA_958299015.1 Tetanocera ferruginea
CCAGAACTACCAATAAAAAAAACGTTACTCAAGATAACCCGACATCAGCATTTTTAATCAGGTCAAATCAATGAATATCCAACAGAACATTTCAATAAAATAAAATTATTAAATATATATTTGAAAGTTAGGCTTTTGTTTTTTGCACTAAATTTGTTCGTGCAACTTAAATAATCTTATCTTTAATTTAGTTAGACGCCATCTTGGCGCTTCCTAGTCATCACATGTCTCACATTTTGGCGGATAATTTTAAACTTGTGTCTACAGCGTACTTAAATCCAAATACCATATGGAGTGCCTCTGTTTCTCGCTTCGTTTCGTTTCTTCATCGTAATCTTCGACGGCATGGCGGCAATAATAAACGAAACACTCTGCGGCGTAGTGAAAATGTTCCATCGTAAAAGTAGCACTCATAAAATTCGCAACTCATTTGAACGCAGCGTGTTTTTGGTAGTCCGTATGTTTGGATTTGTGTGTGTGTGTGTATATTTAACTGTGTTATTTTTTCTATGCATGATTCTTCAATGTTTTTGTTGTATCTATCAACGTATAGCTGCACTTTCTGCCATGCTCGTATCTCTCAAACTAACATAATCGTAAAAAAAGAAGAGCCATAGCCACAGTAGACACTGTCCAAACATTAGTTTGTGTGGCATAAAAACTAATGCATTCTAAGCTATATCTAAGAGTCTCTGAAATGTATTAAATTTAATCTTAGTGCAAAAAGTAATACGTTTAATCTAAGTCAAAACAAATTTAACAAATATTATTCAAACAAATATTTTAAATCTTCAAAGTGGGATAAGTAATGAGTTCTTTTAAAAACTGATATAAAGAATTTGTATAAACTTGCCAACTGATGAGAGAAACAACAGAACAATGATGAATTAAGCGGATTACGGTGGCTTAAAACATTCGAAATATTGCATAAGTCGAACATCTGATGCAGCTTCAATTATAAGTTTATCTCCTTTGCAGGTTTAGAATGAGTACTTTTGTTACTGACTAAGTTTTGAGCAACAAATTATTTATTTTTAGACTACAACAAGTTGATTTGTCAACAAAAAAAAGAGCAATGCTTTGCATTGTTGCCAGATGGAAGCAATTGAAACAAACTTACTTGACAAATATTTGACACTTAAGCATATTCACTAGAGTAGTAAAAGTTTTTTTAAGTTTTAAAGAAATTGTACACGCATTGCGATTGAAACTTTATTAAACGACTATCACGAATAAATCAACACGAGGAGCAGCTGTTCGGTGGACAATAGAAAGTATAAAAAAAGAACTTTGGCAAACCAAAGAATATTTATGTTTATGCCTTAAGAAGACAGGAATTAACTGAAAACAATTGTATTTTAAATAAGTCATGCGCAAAGTTATTCATCCAACGTTGCTTACATGAAATAATATTTTAATGCCAGCATTACTTGCTTCAGTGATCAAGAAATAGTTGGAAGTACGTGAAGAAACCTTTTAAAATATTTTAAGATCACAACTACTTATTTCCAATTCGATATCGACCTCAAAATCACACTTTGAATCGCGAACACAAGCTTGAATTCGAACTCATGCTCAAGCTCGAGTTCAACTCAAGGTCAAGCTCAAGCTCAAACCCAAGCGGAAGCTCAAAAAAATCAAAACAAAAATCAAAATCTAAATCCAAATCCAAATCCAAATCCAAATCCAAATCCAAATCCAAATCCAAATCCAAATCCAAATCCAAATCCAAATCCAAATCCAAATCCAAATCCAAATCCAAATCCAAATCCAAATCCAAATCCAAATCCAAATCCAAATCCAAATCCAAATCCAAATCCAAATCCAAATCCAAATCCAAATCCAAATCCAAATCCAAATCCAAATCCAAATCCAAATCCAAATCCAAATCCAAATCCAAATCCAAATCCAAATCTAAATCCAAATCCAAATCCAAATCCAAATCCAAATCCAAATTCAAATCCAAATCCAAATCCAAATCCAAATCCAAATCCAAATCCAAATCCAAATCCAAATCCAAATCCAAATCCAAATCCAAATCCAAATCCAAATCCAAATCCAAATCCAAATCCAAATCCAAATCCAAATCCAAATCCAAATCCAAATCCAAATCCAAATCCAAATCCAAATCCAAATCCAAATCCAAATCCAAATCCAAATCCAAATCCAAATCCAAATCCAAATCCAAATCCAAATCCAAATCCAAATCCAAATCCAAATCCAAATCCAAATCCAAATCCAAATCCAAATCCAAATCCAAATCCAAATCCAAATCCAAATCCAAATCCAAATCCAAATCCAAATCCAAATCCAAATCCAAATCCAAATCCAAATCCAAATCCAAATCCAAATCCAAATCCACATCCACATCCAAATCCAAATCCAAATCCATCGACATCGACAAAATCCATACCCAAATCCAAATCCAAATCCAAATCAAAATCCAAATCCAAGTCCAAATCAAAATCCAAATCCAAATCCAAATCCAAATCCAAATCAAAATCCATACCCAAATCCAAATCCAAGTCCAAATCCAAATCCAAATTCAAATCCAAATCCAAATCCAAATCCAAATCCAAATCCAAATCCAAATCCAAATCCAAATCCAAATCCAAATCCAAATCCAAATTCGACTCCAAATTCGAATCCAAAACCAAATCCAAATCCAAATCCAAATCCAAATCCAAATCCAAATCCAAATCCAAATCCAAATCCAAATCCAAATCCAAATCCAAATCCAAATCCAAATCCAAATCCAAATCCAAATCCAAATCCAAATCCAAATCCAAATCCAAATCAAAATCCAAATCCAAATCCAAATCCAAATCCAAATCCAAATCCAAATCCAAATCCAAATACAAATCTAAATCCAAATCCAAATCCAAATCCAAATCCAAATCCAAATCCAAATCCAAATCCAAATCCAAATCCAAATCCAAATACAAATCCAAATCCAAATCCAAATCCAAATCCAAATTCAAATCAAAATCACAATCAAAATCAGAACCAAAATCGAGATCAAGATCAAGATCAAGATCAAGATCAAGATCAAGATCAAGATCAAGATCAAGATCAAGATCAAGATCAAGATCAAGATCAAGATCAAGATCAAGATCAAGATCAAGATCAAGATCAAGATCAAGATCAAGATCAAGATCAAGATCAAGATCAAGATCAAGATCAAGATCAAGATCAAGATCAAGATCAAGATCAAGATCAAGATCAAGATCAAGATCAAGATCAAGATCAAGATCAAGATCAAGATCAAGATCAAGATCAAGATCAAGATCAAGAACAAGATCAAGATCAAGAACAAGATCAAGATCAAGATCAATACAAGATCGACATCGACATCGACATCGACATCGACATCGACATCGACATTGACATCGACATCGACATCGACATCGACATCGACATCGACATCGACATCGACATCGACATCGACATCGACATCGACATCGAAATTCGAACAAATCATGGGTTGAAATAACAGATTTAACAGATTTCACTGTTAAATACCATCCAAAAAATGAAACTTTAAAATCAACAGACGTTTGACAGTTAGTCGATAGAACACGAATAAATTCATGTTTAACCGAGTGTGCTAACGTGTGCATCTAGTACTCAACTATCCCAGGTTCATATACCGGCAAGACCAACAAAGAATTTTTTTATTTAAAATATTTCTTTTTTAAATAAAAAATTAAATTTACAATTTTTTCAAGAATGTAATCCAACTTATTTTGAAGGTTATTTGTGGCAAAACAGTTATAGAAACAGAATTAGAATTTTAATTAATAAATTAAAATTTTTGATACTTACACAGCTAGGATACGAACAAAAGAAAATTTTTAAAAATTTGAATATTTAAATCTAAACACGTTTTTCTCGAAACTACTTTTTCTAATACGTCTGAAGTGAATTTTTAAGTTCTAATGAACCGATTGACTTGAAATTTGGTGTGGAACTTTTTTAAACATTTTTGTATTGTTGGTACTATAATTATGGAAATATTTTGTTTATTGCTTATTTTTAAAAAAATTCAAAACTTTGAACAACTTTTAACTTTGAAAAAATTTTGCTTTGAAATTGCATGCGTTCCTTACATTGTTAAAGTGTCTTTAAGCGAGTTATTAAAGTGTTTGCACTTTTGGGCTGTTTAAATAAATTCGCACTCATCAAAAAATTTAAAAAAATTCTGAAACTTTGTATAGAACAATTGAAATGTAGATTGTATTTCTCTTTAAGTTTGTATTAATTTTGTTAAAAATATTTATTTCTATCTCATTTCTATACTACTTAATATACAGTATTATATACTATTTCTGGCAATTTCAATAGCCATATTATACTAACAAAATAGTAGCTTATTGGATATGATGCATGGCATTAGTATTTCATCGATTAATTTGATCTCCGCTACGCATTTCACAAGCTCAAGCAATACCTTACTGGATTTAATTCTAATAGATGATCATTTAAAAAAACTTCTGTATGGTAAGATCTCAGTTCCAATTTTCTCTAAACATGATTTAATTTTCTTAACTTACGACTTTCTCTAGCTTATCATGCTAAACAGATAATTTATAGAGACTTTTTATATACATATAAACTATTACGTTCTGAGCTATGGTCTTGAAAGCGTTGAATGGAACCTAATCTACACTATGACGTCGATAGATGATCAAGTCTTGTTTTAGCAAACAAATATAAATAAACTTTTTGAAAAGCACGTTTCTTTAAAAAGCACGTGTTACTACCTTATATTACATACATTTTTAACACAGCTTTCACACAATCCATTTTTTCATCCAGTTGGAAAAAAGCAAAAGTTGTACCTGTGCCAAAGACAAGTAGTGAAATTCGACCAATCAAAATCTTATCATTTCTCTCCAAAGTTCTCGAAATGCATTATGTATGAACAGATAAACAAATTTTTTATGGAACATTCACTTCCCTCTGACAGGTAATCGGGCTTAAGAGAAAAGCGAGGCTGTTTCTGGCTGATTACTCTGCTAGATGTCTCTGAAGATGTTTGTTCAGCTAAATATGACAACAAAGTAGTTTTTCTGACCCTGCTGGATCACTCTAAGGCTTTTGATGCCGTTGGTCACAACATACTTCTAACCAAATTAAAAAACCTATACGTTTTTTCGAACACTGCTTTAACTTTAATTAAATCGTATCTTTGTGATAGATCAAAAGCTGTTAGCCTGGTAGGCTGTCATAGTTTCTATACTTTGAACGTAGTTTACCACAAGGTGTTGTCTTGGGTCTGCTGCTATTTTCATTGTACATTAATGATCTTCCCAGAGTTGTTCAAAACTGTAAAATTCATATGTATGCAGATGACGTTTAAGTTCTGATATCGTGCGATATATGCTCTACAATATCATGCATCTCTTATCTTAATGCTGATCTTACTGCAGTTAATACTTTTGCTATGAATAATGGATTGATGCTGAATCCGAAAATTCACAGTACTTGGTCTTGTACAAGAAAGTTCTTAATGTTGCCACATTGCCTAATGTTAACAGTGAAGGATCTATCATTCAATACTTTGATCACGCCAATCTTTTAATGTTGGGATGCTGAGACGTCAAAAACTAAAACTACAATATAAAACTATTTTTTAATATACTCTTTATATTAGCGCTATTTCAATTCACATCAGCAAATTTACTCGTAAATACCTACATACGTAAATACCTTTTTATAACATACCTACAAATATTTTTGTTTTTTCTTGTGCCCATCCATAGTGCTAGCAGCAGCCAAGTTGATCAAACAACAGCAAAACCATGCACAAGTAAGTAAAGCCTTACAAAAACAGAAAAACAAAATATTAAGAGAATTAAATGAAAGCGCATTTAATGAAGCTGTAATACCGCAGAGGCAAGTGCAGCAAGCGTGCAGTCACTTTAAATGGCTCAGAAACAGTGCTATGGTTGTATTTGCTCGATTCTGTTGTTAAGAGTATGAAAACAAATATGTTGCAACACAAAATGCGGCACATTGTTTCTTAACGCCATTTAACAAATAAAAAAAATAAAAAACAAAACACATATGGCTGCCAGTGTTAGTGCACGTTAAGTGAAGGAAAACAGCTTTTATTTAACTGTTGCAATTAGGAGTGATTTTATCGGCAATAAAGTTACATACCAGCTGCGTGAGTGTTGCAAGTATGCTTGCTAGACCTAACATATTCAAGTTGGACATATGCATGTAGTGTGCTCTGCGGGGTTGGGATACTAGTTAAGTATTATGTATTGCATGAGCTTGGAAAGTCAAAAAATAGTTAAGTTTTCGAAAAAAATTCATCACCAATAAATTTTTTAATCCTACAACCCAAAAAAAACTTAAAACTCTTACCTTTCTTCACTCATGATGGCCCACTTGCTAATTTAATTTGAATTAAAAGTCACTCATACGCCTCGGTGCACGAAAAATTATATTTCTTTACTATGCTCCTACACAAATTGTTATTATTCTCATTTATTTTGTTTTGTTTGACATAAAATAAACAATAAAATTAAACATTTTAAATAATTGTTTTAAAATATTTTAAAAGAATTTCCAAGCTATAGAAGAGCAGCTTAGTTAAGCTTAAATGGTTAATTGCGTACTTTTAAATGTTTTCTCAGGTCCGATCCAGAAACTGTTGTTATTTTAAATAATAATGAAATATTCAACAATGATAATGATGATGATGATGATGATAAGAGCAAATTGCTTTCATCACAAAGAGCAGAGCATGCTGAGTTATTCACAGCATGGCTGCATGAAATTATTCAACCAAGTATGATGCTAATTGCTATAATCGTTAACAACAGGTGAAATTCGCCAGTTAAGAAAAGTGCTCAGATTTGTATATGCTAATAAAACGGTTAAACATTGTTAAATGCCATGACTAAAGTCTTCAAGGTATTTGCTTGATTTTCATCAGGAAGTTTTGTTTTGAGTATTTTAAAGTTTTCTATAAGCTGATTATTATGGTCAGCTAGATCTCTGTACAACCTCTCATAATTTATGCAATGAAAAATAAGCCAACAGCAATAAAATTTAATTGTAAAATTCTTGGAATTTGCTAAGTATTTGATAACAAGTAAATATTTTAACTGCAGTCAGACTGCAAAACTTAAGCAAAAAGACGTACAAGAGATGATTTTGATACATTATAGCAAACTATGGAATGCTTAAATTTACAACAGCTTAGATTTTCAAAACTTAAATGTTATATTTGTAATGTTTTTGAACAAAAATTGTGCTTTTTGTATTGGTTTTTTGTTTGCCGTCTATAGAACAGTTGTTATAAATTAATATCTAACGTGTCTGCAGTCAATTGTCGCAAAGCTGCCATCAAAAATGACATAAAGTTAAACAATTAAATGTCATAATAAACACAAAAATTTATGACTTCAAATCCACATCTTTCTCACCCTCTCTTCTGCTTTGCACTCCATTCTGCTTTACAAGTCATCCTTTAGTGCTTTAGAACTGATTGAATTTTAATAACCAATACAATAACAAGCACGGCCAGGTGCTATTTAAATATTTATATATGCCCAACAAGCACATCGACAAAACACTGTGCTTAGGTCTGTGTAAACTGCGTTAGTGTTGATAAAGTAGACGGAGAGAGCAACAGTATTTTGCAGTCTGTTTCGGTACGAAATTTATTCTAATTAAAAATTCTCAATTTACACTCGTTTGTATGTATTGGATAATAAAGTGAAAGGCACACCAACAGTCAACACAAGTAAACGTGCTTAACAACAACATTGTGCATAATGAATAACATGCAAACATTTGCAGTGCATGCAATAAGTTTGTGAGTATGTGTGTATGTGTGTAAGTGTGAAAGCCGCTTGCTTGCATAAGGCTCAAAAGTCAGAGGTAAAACGTTTTCACACGCACCACATTCAGCACAGGATGCAGTAAAAATAATTTTTGTAAAATTTAGATTAATTTTTTTTGCTTTTTTTGTTTTGTCCTGACAACACCTTGATGAGCAATTTTTAGCAGGTGTTTGGAAGGAGTGAACGTAGTGTTGGCAATGTTTTTATGAGTATTTTTTCAACGCTGCTTGGTTAGTTTGTGGTAGTAGCTTTGAATAAATTAATCTTCAAAGCTAGCATGAGCGGTTGAGCAAAAACCAAAGAGTCAAACTAACGAACTAGTGACGTTGGCATTTGGACAATGGCGTCCAATTAGAATGTAATATAAACTTTATTTTTTCCGAAACCTGACACAAATAAAAAATTATATGTTTGTGTGCAAACAAAATGTATTTGCTTTGAATTGATTTCTCAACATAACATTATTGCATCCAAAAATTTTGTATTTATGTGACAATTTATATGCATTTCTCAGTTACATTTTCTCAGTCATATGCATTATTGCACCAAACATATATATATTTCTTGCACAGAAATTATTTTAAACACAAATATAATTATTTTGGGTGCAAATAAGTTGTAGTTGTATCAAACTTATCTTATAATATATTTTTGTATCATTAAATTAAACAGTAAAATTAAACTTTTAAAAAAATATATTCACTGCACACAACTATGTTATGTTTGCGTACAAACAAATTTTATTTGCAAATACATTAATTTGTACCTTAAAAGTGTATCATATACACTAATTAACATTTATAACGGTTAAGTATGTTATGTCTGTATGCAAAAAAATTTTATTTGCGTTGAATTGTTCTCGTTATTGCACCCAAAAAATTTTAATGGCGAACAAATAAGTGTTTTTTACTCCCAAATATGATATGTGCGGGTGTTAATAAATTTTTGATTTTTTTTTTTTTTTTTTTTTGACGTGAAGCTTTTCCCGAAAATAAAAAAACCGTGCTTATAAAAGAAATCAAAATTATTTATAAGGAAATTAAGTATTGAAAAAAACAATTTTTTGCACATTAGACGCTTACTCTCTTTTTGCTCTTTTTGCCAAACAATACATGTTCGAGCTTAAAAAAATAATGTTTACAACAATATTTATTTACATTTTCTCTTTTATATATTAAGTAAAAAGAATTCCATTTATATTCACAAGAGCATTAAAACATCAAACAATTTTAATTGCGATCAAAAAAGTGTTTTTGGCTCCCAAATATGATATGTTTGTGTGTTAACAAATTTTTAATTTTTTTGTACGTGCAGCTTTACTGTGAACATAAAGAAAACCATGCTTATAGAAAAAAGAAAAATTATTTATAAGGAAATTAAGTACTAAAAAACAATTAATTACTCATTAGAAGCTTACAACAATCTCACTTACTCTCTTTTAGCTCTTTTTGCCAAACAATATATGTTCGAGCTTAAAAAAATAATGTTTACAACAATATTTACATTATTTTCTTTTATATATTCAGTATTAAAAACATCAAAAAATTTGAATTGCGATCAAATAAGTGTTTTTGGCTCCCAAATATGATATGTTTGTGTGTAAGCAAATTTAAAATTTTTTTTTTTTAACATAAAGAAAACCGTGTTTATAGAAGTAAATTAAGTATTGAAAAACAAATAATTACTCATAAGACGCTTACAAAAATCGCGCTTATTCTATTTTAGCTCGTTTTGCCAAACAAAATATGTTCGAGCTTAAATAAAAATAATTTTACAACAATATTTACATTTTTCACTTATATATATTAAGTATTAAGAAGCCAATTAATATATAAGAGCATTAAAACATTAAAAAATTTTAATTGCGACCAAATAAGTGTTTTTGTGTTTAAATTTTTATTTTTTTTTTTTGACGTGAAGTTTTTTATGAACATAAAGAAATCCGTGCTTATAGAAAAAAGCAAAATCATTTATAAGAAAATTAAGTATTATAAAGCAAATAATTACTCATTAGACGCTTACTCACTCTCATTTCGCTATTTTTCCCCAAGCAATATATGCTTAAAAATCACATGTAAACCAATATTATTAGTTTTTTTTAATAATAAGTTTTGAGTTGGAAACTTATGTTCGTAAGAGTTTTAAGACACTAATCTTGCTCTCTTTTAGCTCTTTTTGCCAAACACTATATGTTCGAGCTTAAATAAAAATAATTTTTCAACAATATTTACATTATTTTCTTTTATATATTCAGTATTAAGAAGTTAATTTATATTCATAAGAGCTTTAACACATTCGGTCTTGTTCTTTTTTCGCTTTTTTGTTGCAAACATTATATGCTAGGGTTAAATAAAAGAGTATTCAGAACAAAATTAATAGTTATCATTTTATATAAAAAGTATTAAATTGTATATAAAATTGTTTAAAAGAGTTGTACGCTTTCTCTTTCGCTCTGTATTTGCTCTCATGCTCCAAACAAAACATGTTTGGAGCTTAAAAAAGCATATAAAGAACACTTTTGACAGTTTTCTTTTAAAATGTTTAGTGTTGAGTTGAAAAGTAATGTTGGTTAGCGCTATAAATTACTCGCTCTTTATCTCTGTTCACTCTCTTGTTCCAAATAATATAAGTTAAGTGTTTGAAAATAGCATATTTAGAACAATATTTATAGTCTTCTATTGAAAAATTTGGTAATAAAATGAAAATAAATGTTTATCAGAACTTAAAAGCGATCGCTCTTGCTCTCATTTCGCTCTTTTGCTTCAAGCAATATATGTTTGGGGCTTAAAAATCATATGTTAACCAATAGTGATAGTTTTTTTTTTTATATAATAAGTTTTGAGTTGGAAAATGATGTTTGTAAGAGCTTGAAGACACTTATTCTTACTCTCTTCTCGCTCACCTTTTCCAAACAATATATATTTGTGGCTTTAAAGACATTTTGTAAAATGAAAGAATATTTTTATCAGAACTTTAAAGCATTCGCTCTTGCTCTCATTTCACTCTTAAACTCCAATTATTATATATTTGGGCCTAAAGAAATCATATGTAAGACAATATTATCAGTTTTATTTTAAAATACTAAGTGTTGAGTTGGCAACAAATGTTCATTAAAGCTTGAAGAAACTTGCTCTTGCTCTCTTGTCGCTCCCTTGTTCTAAACAATATATATTTGGGATTTTTAAAAAGTAAATTAAATTAAATTAAATTAAATTAGAAATTTAATTGAAGCTAAATTAGAACAAAACTTATTCTTTTTGCTTAAATCTTAACCACTTAAATGGAAATAAATGTTAATAAGAGCTTTAAAGTATTGGCTCTTGCTCTCATTTTACTCTTGTGCTCCAAACAAAACATGTTTGGGGCTTAAAAAAGCATATGAAGAACACTATTGACAGTTTTCTTTTAAGGAAATTAATGTTGGTCAGCTCTAAAAGACACTCGCTCTTTATCTCTATTCACTCTCATGTTCCAAAGATTATATATTTAGGGTTTTCAAATAGCATATTTAGAACAATATTTATAGTCTTCTATTGAAAAATTTGGTAATAGAATGAAAATAAATGTTTACCAGTACTTAAAAGCGTTCACTCTTGCTCTCATTTTGCTCTTTTGCTCCAAGCAATATATGTTTGAGGCTTAAAAATCATATGTTAACCAATAGTGATAGTTTTTTTTTTAAATAAAAAGTTTTGAGTTGGCAACTTATGTTCGTAAGAGCTTTAAGACTCTTACTCTTGCTCTCTTTTCGCTCTCATTATCAATGCATGTATTAGACTTTAAAATATCATATATAAAACAAAATATAGATATTTTATAAAATGGAAAAATATCTTAATCAGAGCTTTAAAGCATTCGCTCTTGCTCTCATTTCTCTCTTAGTCTCCAATTAATATATGTTTGGGGCTAAAGAAATCATATGTTAAAAGCTTGAAGATACTTGCTCTTGCTCTCTTTTTGCTCTCTTGTTCTAAACAATATATATTTGGAATTTGCAAAAAGCATATTTAGAACAAAACTTACAGTTTTTTGCTTAAATCTTAAGTACTTCAATGGAAATAAATAATAATCAGAGCTTCATAGTATTCGCTCTTGCTCTCATTTCACTCTTATGCTCCAAATAATTTATGTTTGGGGCTAAAAACAGCATATTATAAAGAATATTTACGTATTTTTTTATAATACTAAGTATTAAGTTGGAAACCACTGTTCATTAGAGCTTTAAGACACACGCTATTTCTCAGTTTTTGCACCCTTTTTCCAAACAATATATGTTTGCGACTTTAAAATATCATATTTAGAACAAATTAAAACAAAAATAATTTTAAAAGAATTAAATAAATGTTAATAGAGCGCTTTAAAACATTCGCTTTTGCACTCATTTTGCTTTTATGTTCCAAACAATATATATTTGGGTTTCAAAAAAAAAAACATATGATGTACAATATTGGCAGTTTTATTTTAAAATACTAAGTGTTAAATTGGAAAAGTATGTTCATTAAGGCTCTCCAACACTCACTTTAGCTCTCTATTCGATATTTTGTTCCAAACAATATATGTTTGAGAATTTTAATAAAATATTTTAAAAAATATTTGCAGTTTTATATATAAATATTTTGTGTTGAAATGCAAATAAATGTTTATTGCAGCTTTAAATCATTCGTTCTTGCTCTCTCTTTGCTCTTTTGTTCCAAACAATATGTGTTGCTATCTAAAAAAAATGTGCTTAAAACTATATTTCACATTGCTATTTAAATATTAAGGTTTAAAAAACAAACACATTTTTGTTACAGCTTAAAACTATTCGCTCTTTCTATTTTTTCAATCTTTTTCTTCCAAACAACATATATTTGGTTTTAATAAAGTTTATTTAGGACTAGATTTTCGGATATTGATCTGTTTTATTTCAAATATTAGCTTTTAAGACATAAGTTAATTCTTTCAAAGTATGTTGAAATGCTCTCTTCTCACTTTTTTTATTTCAAACAATATTTGCTGAGTTAAAAAAAAAAATAATATTTAAGTTTAAAGATGCAACTAAAATATGTTCATTGTATTTTGAAATTATTCGCTCACAAATTTATACATTTATCTCTTCAAGTAAAGGACACACGTTTTAAGATGCAATTACATATTGTTAAGAGTAAGCAAATAGTTCGTTTGTTGCTCTCTTTTCGCTCTTTTAAATTCAAACAAAATGTATCAAAGCTTAAGTAATACTTATTTAAAACAATACTTTTGAAACATACAGATTTTTTAACTGCAGCAACAATAAAATAGTTGTTATTCAATATTTTTAATAAAATTGTTCTCTTATTTTGAGACTCACAAAAACGTTATCTTTTGATTCAATCAAATTTTTACTTGGTATAAACAAAATTGCGTTTGACGTTCACACACACATTCTGTCTACCTTAAAAACACATTCAAGGTAAACATTTTTCCGTCCACTAGCATTAAAAAGCCGAAAAGTCAGTAACTCTGAACTGTTTTTCTGAGAATTGAACCGAGAATTGAATATTTTACGTGTATTGAATTTAACGAGCTGACAGAACATAACACTTAATATTTGATTTATAGCCAATTAATTGCATTTCCTTGCCTAATCATCAACATCAACATCAACTTCATCCATGTGGCCATCCAATCTATCTGCCAGCAAACCTATTACAATAATCTGGCTAACACGCAGACATTCGCAACACACACCCGCTGACACTGTCACTCACTCCTTGACGCAGCAACTATTATGTTGATTCTTATGTGTTTCATACTCGATGAATGTATTTTATGCTCTCTTTACTGGCCATAAAATATATGTTTTCATTTCCTGATTATTGCCCTGAAGCTTGTATTAAAACATGTCTGTCTGATGTGATCCGCTCCTGCAGTCTTGGAGCCAGCTTAACTTGAATGCTGTTGCTGCTTTGTGTCAATATTTATTGTTGTCACTGTTGGATTTAGACGGGATGTGTCGACTATGTTGACAGGAGTCGGTATGGGCTGGAGATGTTATAGTCAGTTATAGGCAGAACGAACAGTCAGTCAGTTAGTTGAGGGTTTAAATCGCATCAATATCTGTTATGCTGCAGTGAAACAATAAAATTTCATTATCCTTAGCAGCAGGCATTTCGGTCCAGGCTACGACCAAAAACATATCTATTACCGCTACGTTCTTTAGGCTGGTGAGTTTTTGTTAGTGAGCTGCTGCTGCTGCTGCTACGGCTGTTGTTGGTGTGAGTGAGTAAATTAGTGAGTCAATAAGTGAGAGACTGTGATTTAATGTGTTCGCATGTATGTGTTTTTTTTTATTATTGTTGTTGTTGTAGTTGTTGTTATGGCAACCGAACAAAACGTCAAATGTGGAAATGTTGTTTTATAAATCCGGATAAACGTTTCTTTGTTGCTACTATCCAACTCTATACGTGTTTTGTTGTCAGTGATAATAACCATGATGTTTATGTTGTTGTTGTTTTGTTGTTGTTGTTATTTATCTCAGACATAGCTGGTGTATTTCTGTTTTTTTTTTCTTTGTTTTTGTGCTCTGTTGTGCGCTGTTTTATCCTGATAACATTTGTTATAATGATGAATACGCTGAGAGAGAGAGAGAGAGAGAGAGAGAGAGATCTACACAAATCCTTGCCAACACAAATGCATAAAGAATCAGTGCTGAGCCAATCGGATATATAATATTATACAATTTGTAAGCAGCTGCCATACAGCTGGGAATGCAACAAATACTATAACTACGCCAGTCAGCTATGATGTATACAGCATGTGTGTTATCTGACAGACAGCGTATGAAGAAGATTATGATTATTTGTCTACGTGTGTTATTTAAATATGCTGCATAAAGTGTTGAAAAATATTTTTATTACAATTATTCTTCTTAGCGCGAATTTATGGCAGTTGGTACTTAGCTGTGTTATCCAAATGATTTAAGCCAGTTGACTTCATTACAATCAATCAAAATGTTAGCCGCAACACAGCTGCGTACGACATGAAAACCACAAAACCAGTCAATTTGGTTGAGTTATTGCGTAACTTTGCCACACAGCGCGTACTCAAAACCCCAAAAGCAAAATTCTTATGCAGCCAATGCTGCATTGCTGCATTGGTGAAAATAAATGAGTTCCAAGAATTCTACTTAATTTGCGCTTACATGCCAGTGATTGTTGGAGCAGAAGACATGCCCAAATAATGCAGTTGTCACGGACAACGTTGTTCTAATTTCCAGTTAAGATAATTAGCATAAAATTGTGACATTATGCATGATTAATGGCTTGGTTGTATTGGATCATAAAACTTAAATTATCCATGAACTGTTGACAGCATATATTTCATAATTTTATTGTACAAAATTTTATACGCAGACAACAAACACTGTTCAACACATGGAACAATTACAGAATTGACCAATGGATTCTGGCATATTTTTAGGGGCTAAATAAAACTTAACTAAACTTAACTAAATAATATAAACAAAATAAAATCATACTTTTTGGCTTCATTAAAGTAAGCACTAGACAAAAATTGTCCAAATTTAATGACCTTATTTTGTACACATATTTTAAAAAACTTTAAACAGACCCAGGAAAATCAGTAATATAGGGTCAAAATGTATTACAAAAATAAGCGCCATAGAGTTTGCATGTGAACACAGCAAATATTTCACAAGAACTTGTTAAAAATTTTTTCAACTATTATTTCATTAAATTACTTAATTAGGATTATAAATACTATTCAGGTGCACAATTTTACTACACCAATACACGTGTAATTCTTTATTTCTCTAATATCAGATTTCGTTGATAGAAGCATGTAATTTTGGAAAAATATTAAAATATTCGTTAAGTCAAATTTAAAAATTGTACCCAAAACTTCTGGTGAAAAAACTCATAGCTTGAAAATAATAAAATATTAAATCAAATTAAAATCAATATTAAAATCGAGTCATAAGTTCCTGAAACACGCTCTTAACCTCTCACTCTTTTATGACTGTATATCTATGTATACTAATATTAGGTTAATGACAGAGCAGCATTGCTATGAAATTGAAACTGTTATAATTTTGAAACTTCAGCTTCAAATATTCACTTCATTGAACTTTCATTGAAATTTTTCAAAATCCAATGAACAAGAAAAAAGAACAACATTTTTATTTGCAATTTTTTCCTCAAAACTTAAAATCAAATCAGTGGCAATTTTTGAGTTAAGGCCATAAAAAATTTAGAGAACTTTTCAAAAATGAACTTTTTAGCTATTTAACAAAGATTTTTGTTAATTTTTAGCAAAATTTTAAGTCAAATTTATAATTTCTGAAATAATAGCTTTTTGAAAATATGTTTAAAGTTATCAGACCATCAGAATAAAGCCTGATAACACTGTTCTGCGGAAAATAATTATTGTGATCATCCTTGGACAGCTGAGAAGTTGTGTACAATCCGAATACGTCCTCAGATTTGGATTATCTGGACAGAATTTTGATATATTTGAGGTTATGTACACGCAGTTTGGCAGTTTTGGCTTTTATTGAGGTTAGATTAGGTTGCACAAAATTTTTTTTTTTGCTTTAATTTATTTCAACATTTAATACTTTTTATACCTTAAACCTGATAAAAAAGGACAAAAAATTACGATTTTGGAGGGAATTTTTTTTTTTTAAATTATTTCGATGGCGAGGGACTAAACCAATAGTCCTCAAATTCAGGCTTTATTATTTCTGTGTCGACAAGGACTTATTTTCAAAATTTCAGGAGAACATTTTTAAGGTTCAAATTGTAAGCAAATAACAGGGTACCCTAACTTTTGCTGTTTGGATTTGATGTCCTCAAACATTTAATTTTTAAGGTACAACCAAAAAAATTTGCGTACTAGTGTATTTTGTTGCGAAAAAACGCAATGAAAGTTATAACCTCAATTGGTCTTAACTCGACTTTAGCGGCTATTCCTTGTCGACTCAGATTTTTTCCGAACATTTCAGCTGCCTAGTGGATTCCATGCTTAACGTTAAAAATACAGCTCAAATCGAATTATTGTGGACAGCAAATGGACAGAATCAGAACTTAACAAAAATTAAACAAGCACCGAAATTATGAATCAACGAGAAACGAATTGAAATATAAATTTCAGTGTGAAAATCCTCATCTAATATGACGTGGTATTACTTTTTATGTTACTCACTTTGATTGAATTCTTAAATTTTTTGTTCTATTTATTTGAATCCTTATCATAGCATAATAAATGTCATTGTTTTTAAATAAGCTGCATATTTATTTAACACTTATTTCAACAACTTTAAATGCCATTCAACTTAAGCTCTGTTAATCCCTACGCCATACAACATATTTCACACATATTTCAACTTCTAGCTTATTTGCTTTAGAAGTCACCACAGTTTAAATAATTCCCATTTATTCTTCTTCTTCTTCTTGTTCATCCGCAGTCTTATTTGCAGTTGTTGCTTCGACAAGTTTTGCTAGTTTTTATTCAATTCCACAGTAGTAGTTTGTCTTCACTTTGCAAACACTCAACAGTGAAGAAGTTTTTCGAAGTCAAAGTCCGTGTCCGTGTCCAAATCGGAGTTAGCTAGTCGCAGCCATGTCCGCTCGTACACACTCCTAACAATGACAATTTCTCTTATGACCACAACGAATGCACGTGCACTGCGTGACAATGGCCTCCAATGCTATTGTTGCCGCTGCGTTGCCAACCATGCCGAATGTTTTCTAATGTTTGGTATTGTTATGTTGAGATAACTGCGGATGTGAAGTCGACTGAGTGTGTGTGTGTGTGTGAGTGTATGATTGAGACTGGGTGTCAGTGTGGTTTTTATTAATGGCATTTACTGCTCACTCGGTCAGTGGTTAAACAGTATAAATCTAGAAAGTGCAGAAAGACGACGAAGCTCGAATTAGTGTCCTTCGGCTTGTCACGTTTTCAACAAATGAAGAAAAACAATGCATACTTTGCAGTGTGTTGTCGATGGCTGTGTTTAATGACAGTATGTGTATGTGTGTGTATGTGTTTGTTGGTCCAATGATTTGTTTTTTTTTTAGTCTTGCGTTAGCCTGTCTGTTGAATAAATAATTGGTACTAAGCAGATAGGCAACCGACAGCAACAAAAAATGAAGACAATCTATTCGGCTACGAAAAATCTGATTGCTTATCATCTGAACAGGCGGCAACAGGTTTTGATTAAGCAAAACCTTAACTGTTATGGTAATAAATAAAAAGTTAGCACCTAGTTGATTTTGGCAGAAGCTATTTTTACTACACGGAGAAAACTGTTGTGCATTATTAATGCACAAGCAGTTCATAACTATAAAATGTTTAGGAACATTTTTGAATATGAAGCTTTGCGCATAAATTATGCCTAATAGTCATAAATTCTGCACAATCTATTAAAATTGTGCATAAGTTATACACAAAAAATGTGCACAGTTTGTGAACATTGTTCATAGCTTAATTATTTGAAAATTAAACTCAATTGATCATAATATATGAACATTGTGCATGAACGACTATTAACACTTATTGTTCATTAGTTATGCCTACTTGTGCAAAGATTTTGCCCAACATTTTGATATGTGTGTATCTTGTTCATAACTTGTGCCCATTTTTGCATATATTATGAACAATGCGTACACATATGGATAATGAGTATGCATTAATTGCAAGTAAGTTTCACTTATGTTCTTTGTGTCAAGAGTGCTGGTTGTGTTAAGAAGCGACAGTAGTATGTTATATATCATTTAATATTATTTAGAAATATATAATTATGTAAATTAAGAAAACCAGAGGTAAGTATTGAGTTATTATCATATATTTATCACTGCAGTTATGACATTTAACGATGGTTTTTTTAATGACGAAATAGTGTACATACATTGAAGTTGTAGAAATCTGCATTGGCACTTAATACAAAAATGTGAATTTCCTAAACCCTTTGAGCTTCATCCAATATTAAGCACTAGACTATGTTTTATGCTAAGAATTTTATAGAAATGTAAAAAGTCAATGACTTTATAAATTATATAAAATAAACATGTAAATACTGAAGTATATGATTTATTGAATTTTAATATGTATATATATATACTATTAGTTATTAAGCAATTGTACTTTGAAATAAAGACATTTGAAAATAAAATGAAATTTTGTTTCTTTAACATTAGCAGGAGGTGTAAATATTTTTTCCTATTTGTTCACAATCTATGAAAATGTTGTTCATAACCTATGCACAGTTGTTCATAACCTATGCCCAGTTGTTCATAACCTATGCATAGTTGTTAATAACCTATGCATAGTTGTTCATAAACTATGTCCAGTTGTTCATAAAATATGCCCAGTTGTTCAGAATCTATGAAAATGTTGTTCATACGCTATGCACAGTTGTTCATAACCTATGCACAGTTGTTCATAGTCTTTTCCCAGTTGTTCAGAATCTATGAAAATGTTGTTCACAATCTATGCCCAGTTGTTCCTAACCTATTCACAGTTGTTCATAGTCTTTTCCCAGTTGTTCAGAATCTATGAAAATGTTGTTCATAATCTATGCCCAGTTGTTCATAAAACATGCTCATAGTGCTGAACTTAAGTTATGAACAAGTGTGCATAGATTATGAACAACTGTTCTTGGTCATTTTTCGTGAACAATTTTTGCATAAGTTGTGCCCATAGAACTAGAATATTTCAGTTGAGATGTGATGACTTTGTCATATATTGTGGTAATTGATGCTGAGTTGGAGTGCAATAAGAAAAAAATACCATACCGAATAAGCACTAAATGGATGCGTCAAAGCATGTCTAGTAGACATTGTCTACTTACATTCAATTGCTTTCCGGATTTGGTTTGAGTAGATTTACAAGTTATAAAAACACTTAACGATATCCTTGTTTTTATTGCATAGAAAACAAGCGCAACGCTAGCAACATAAAACGAATGACGCATGCAGCCAACGCAGTCTATAGCACTCCTTAACAATTAACATGAGTTTTTGTTCTACAAAGTTTGTTTTATTTTGTTGCTGCCATGCGTTGAATATCAATTATAAATCATTTGTACTCAATGACAAACCGACAGCTATACTTCACAGTTGGTTCCGGTTTATTTAAAATGAGTGGCATTGCGACTAAGAGCAGCTTTTTTGAACGAAGAGCAGTTCCTTAGCCTTTCTCGCTATCACTTCTATTACTCTGTTTTGTAAAAGTTACCCGCCTTAAACGGAGCACATGACATTGGCCGGTTTTTGAAATTGACTTTTTTATAATTTTGTATTTTAGTAAATATTCTTAAGATTCTAAGAAAAAAAATATTATGAAAAATTTTTTACGGGTTCAAAAGTTACAGCGGGATTAGTGAGAGCTCATTTTTAAACCCTAAACCTGAAAGGTCAGGGTATATTAACTTTGTGCAAACGTTTGTAACGCATAGAACGAAGGGAGTCCGGTAGAGAAAAGTATATATATTCTTGATATGCGTCACCTCGTGAGTCGAGCTATTCATGTCCGTCTGTCCGTCCGTCCGTCCGTCTGTCCGTCTGTGAGTTGTCCGTATACACAGGATAAGAAGAAGGAGTTGAGATAATTGGATGAAACTTGGTACACATAGTCACATTTACCCAAGGATCTGCACTATTGAGTATTTTTAGAATCCGCCCACGGACACGCCTACCTCCCATACAACGCAAAAATTTAAAACTGCATAACTCAGTCCATAATAAGCCTACAACAATAAAATTTGGTACGTATGTGTTTTATGAAAACACAAAGATGTCTTCGAAAAATGGACGTCATCCGCTTACGGACACGCCCACCTCTCATACAACCCAAAAATTCAAAACGCAGTAAATAAGCCTCTGTTTAGCCTAAAGAGTTAAAATTTGGCACGTATGTTTTGTATGATAAGAAAAAGATGGTTTTGAAAAATTGACATCGTCCGCCCACGGACACGCCTATCTCCGATACAACGCGAAAATTGAAAACAGCATAACTCAGCTCATAATTAGACAACAACAATCAAATTTGATATGTATGTGTTTCATACCAACACAAATATGTCTTCGGAAAATGAACGTCATCCGCTCACGGACACGCCAAACCCAAAAATTGAAAACGCAATAAATAAGCCTCTGTTTAACCTACAGAGCTAAAATTTGGCACGTATGTTTTTTATGACAAAACAAAGATGGTTTTGAAAAATGTACGTCATCCGCCTACGGACACGCCTACCTCCCATACAACCCAAAAAGTTTAAAACTCAATAAATAAGGTTATGTTTGTCATAAAGAAGTTAAATTTGGTATGAACATATGTATTTTATACCAAAACTAAGTTGTGTTCTAAAATTGGGAAATCCGTTCATGAACTCGCCCACCTCCCATAGCGAAAGCACAATAAAGGCATTAACTGTGAGCTACAGGAATAAAACTTGGTATGTGTAAATTTTTTATCAACATTTAAATGCATATAAAATATAGGCTTCATCCGCCCACGAACACGCCCATTTTCAATAATATTATTTTTTTTTTGAAAAGTAGGTTTAGGGTATTTCATAGTCGACCTAGACCGACTTTAGACTTTCTTTACTTGTTATTTTTCTTTGCATTTCTCTTTGTTCACAAACTTTGAGCGCGTTTATCTCGAAACCGGTTTTTTCGTACTGGTTGCGGCACTAGCGGGTTAATTTTTTGACGAAATTTTTTTTTTTTTATTTTTTTAAACTTGATTTTTTTTGATATTTGATGAATTTTTAAAGTCAATATTTTTTTTTGAAAAAAGACACTTTCAAATTTGGAACTTGAAATTGGAATTTGGAACTTCAAAAATTGAAAACAAAATTTTAAAAAAAGCTCCTGTCATACGATAACCAATTTTGTTAAGATTTAAAAAAGTCATTTTTTTTTTCCAGATCGGACAATTTTTGCGACTCCCAGCGCTGCAACCACGAGGCCCCATTTTTTTCTCTGCCGCCAGTTTGGAGCTCTATAAAACCATGTTGGAGTGAAAATATATTTTTTTGAATTTTTTTTTCTTGTAATTTGTTCAATTTTCTACAAAAAAAATTTTGGAAAAATGTAGGTATTTGACTGAGTTATGATTTTTTTAAAAAAAGGTGTTTTCTCTGCCACGAAAGTAATGTCCCTCCTTAACTCAACCTTTATTCTTCAATTTAAACGCGAATTCCTCTCATATGTATCAAAAAATATTTCTCAGGTAATATTGAGCGCTATTTAACCCACTCCTACTACATTCTTGTATAAGTTTTGACTCTTGCATACATTTGGTACAAGCTTATGAATATTTTGCAAACTTGAATTAAATTTGCTGTTAGAGTTTTTTCTGTTTTTCTTTCTTTCTTGTCCAGATTGTCAAGAATTGCCTGCACATCACATGTATAACAACTAACATTGACCACAAGACCGCAAATCTGCATATAATTTAATTTCTCTTGCATTAATATTCATATGAAAAGTCAAAATCTTTTCCATTTTGCAGTACCTTGATTTTGTACTAGCTGCAAGCTTACAGCTGAAATTATGTAGTACGACCAACTTTGTCGGGAAATGACACATACCAGGAAGATGGATGACAACAACGTGTGCAACAGAATTTTAAACAATTCTGATAAGATGCAAAATATTTGCTTTATGTTTTACAGAACAGATTAGGTGGCTGCTAGATTTTACTTAACACAACTAAGTCGTTTGATGATGTGTGAAATTTGAAATTTTCTTGTCACTAACATTAAATGTCCTGCTATCATGCTCCATGAATGTCATGCTATATTGTGCGGAGAGTAGAAAGGTTTTGTAAGCAATAATGTGTGTGTGGTCAATGTCAATATATTTTTGAAAATGTGTGTTGCCATAATGTTTGCAACATTATGTTGGCAACAACAGGTAAAAAACACATTATTTGTCCTGGATTTTACTAGAAAAACTTTAAAAAAGGTTTCGCTTATCATAAGCTTTAACTTTGCCGTACATCATATATAGACTTAATCTCTTCCAATTCATAAGAAATTTAAAATTAAACGGTGGAGTCTAACAATAATATTGTTACTTAAATATTGTAAAGATATTAAGAAAATTTTTTCTAAAAAATACTGTTAAAATTTGAATGGATACAACTGTTTCTAATCAGTAGAGAAAATTATAAGTTGATTAAAATAGGCTGCTTTAAATTTTTTTTTCTTAACTGCTTTTTTCGAGCACATTAAATAAACACCAAGAAGTATCTTTGACAATACCACAACATACAGTGGTGCAACCCCAAAAAAACAATTGTAAATAAATTCAAAAAATTCATTGTAGAGCAATTAAATAAAGTTTACGTGCTATAAAAGCCTCTTTTTTAAATCATTGGAAAACAAATATTAATCCGCCCACAACCTTGCCTGCTCCAATCCCAGAAATTTAAAACATTATAATTCAAAACCTATTGTAGACCACTGTATGCCGCCCAT
The DNA here is from genome assembly GCA_958299015.1 of Tetanocera ferruginea. Lineage (NCBI taxonomy): Eukaryota > Metazoa > Arthropoda > Insecta > Diptera > Sciomyzidae > Tetanocera > Tetanocera ferruginea. The sequence continues at coordinate 11,344,868 of OY282640.1, forward strand.
TTCGCCTTAAATGTTGAGTTCATACTTCATATAGGTGTATAAATGAATTAATATATATTTCTGCCACGCCCACCCAAAACTTATTTTTTCAAATTTTACATAGCATCTGAATAGTTTTAATATGACAAAACTTGTTATTCTCATATATATATTCTTAAATTTATTAAAAAAAAAAACAACATTGCATAAAATTTATACATTATTTAACAATTTAATTAAGTTTTATTAAATAAAATTATATATTAATATTTAATAAAACTATTGAATAAGTTATTATCTCTTATAACATTGATTCTGGCGGAAACCAAAATTGAAAAATGTTGTTGCATACTTTTCGGGTTCTGTAATATTTCGTATTCAAGATATGTTATTGTGAAAAGGTTGTTGTTTTAACTATACACGGTAAAAAATTAAGAAATAAATGAGCAATCTTTTGGAATTTTTAAAATTTAAATCAATATTTTGGCTTTTTTCAAATTATGTTTATACCCTAAATCTGTAAGGTCAGGGTATATTAACTTTGCTCAGGCGTTTGTAACGCATAGAAATAAGCGAGTCCGGTATAGAACAGTTTATAAATTCTTGATCAGCGCCACCTCGTCGAGCTTAACATGTCCGTCCGTTCATCTGTGTGTTGTCCGTAAGCACAGGATAAGGAGAAGGAGTTGAGATAATCAGATGAAACTCGGCACACATGGTCACATAAGCCCAAGGATCTGCACTATTTAATATTTATTTAATATTTTTGGTATCCACCTAAGAACACGCCTACCTCCCATATAACACAAAAAAATGAAAAAAGCTACAGAAATAAAACTTGGATGTGTAAATTTTTCATCAAAATTGAAATGCATAAAAAATTTGGGATTCATCAGCCCACAAACCCGCCCATTGTCAATACTATTGCATTTTAAAAAAGTAGGTTAAGGTTATTTCATAGTCGGGCTAGACCAACTTTGTTCGTTTGCGTGAAATTTTGCTCGCAACATTAATTTTTTTGTTGCGTGAAAATTCTGACAAACATTTTATTGTGAAGAAATTAAAAAATTTGAGAAAGTCATGCTTTACTTCTCAAATTTAAATAAAATAAATATATAAAAAGAAAAAATTTACCGCAATTATCACTTTTCACTTATATAATAAATAGGCAGTTAAATTAAAATATCGTGAAAAACTGTTGCAAGAGAAATTTTGCGAGTATTTTTCACAGCGGAACAGAGTACTTTTTTGACTTAAGCCTTGTACTCTGACAAATATTTTGTTGCGTAGAAATTATTAAATTGCTTTACATTTCAAAATAGAGAAAAACAAATACATAAAAACAAAATATTTACGACATTTGTCCCTTTTCACATCAAAATAATAGGTAGTTCAACTAAATTGTCGTGAAAAATGTTGCGAGTCTATTTCACAGCGGAACATAGTACTACTTTGCCGAACATGTTGTGAAAATTTTCACGCATATTTTACAACTATAGTTTTTTGTATGGAAATTTGAGTGAAATTTCACATGAAACTGAACAGAGTACTACACTCAAAAAAACGGTAGTAAAATTTACTGCACATAAAATTACTGCCTATAGGCTTAATATGTTGTGAAAAATTTCACACATATTTCACAGCAATTGTATTTTGTATATAGATTTGAGTGAAATTTCACATAAAACTGAACAGAGTATTAGGCTTTAACAGTTGTAAAAATTTCACTTAAAATGGATAATAACAAAAATATAATTTATAACTTTTTGGATATGTACAAATTCTATAAGACCCTAACTTGTGAAAAAATGTTTGACTCTTTCCGAAGCGCAGTTACCAAACCGTGGGTTTCTGAAAATCGAGTAACAAACAAGGCGATTCCGAAGCAGAACGAAACGTTTTTTTTTTTAAATAGTGAAAAGGTAATTCCTATTATAAATTTGTGGTATTTTTAGTTGTGTCATTGTACACTTTATATACACTTGTTCATGAAAACTTGTACAATTTATGATTTATCAACACAAAAACAAAAATTTTGTAAAAGTGAAAGGCTTACTTCGAGTTTTTTTAATAAGTCTTCAAAAAAATTGTACGGCTACTTTTGCCCTAAATTTGTGGGCCTTTTTTGAATTGTTACTTTGCGTAGCCGCAATTTTGTTTTTAATTGATTTTTTGAAAAATCTCTTGGTCAGCTCCAAGTTCAAACAGTCAATTTTAAACTCTTACCAATTTTTTTTTTTTTTTTTTTTTCAGATAAGCCAAACTCGAAATCCTACATACCGAGTTTTTTCTAAATTTTTTACTGCTTTATTTACGCACGTGTGACGCAAAAGTGACGTCACGAACAAAACAAAAAAATTGTTTTGTTAAATTTAATACTTATTTAAAACAATAAAAATATATTTACTTATAGCGACTCCTTTTCTCAAAAACATTTTTAATTTTTTCTGCCCTATTTGATTTTTTTGCATTCTTTTTCGTTCTTTTCTCAAAGAAAATGATGACCTCTGAACATGTTCTCTCTGAAATTTCTGCCCTCTCTAAAACAAAATAAGTGACATATATAGAAAAAAGTAAATCAAGTCCCATTGATAGTTCAGAAAAGATTGAAAAAATTTTTCTTTTTATGTGATCTATTCTCAGCCAAAAACAGGTCAGAATTCTGTGGGTTCAGGTCAAAATGGAAAAAATTCTACATCTTCAGAGAGCAAAATTTTTCGTTGAGAAAAGAAAACGCTGTTCAATATCTATTGTCGTTTTTTCACAGAACTAAATTTTTACAAAATTAGGTAAAATGATTCTTAAAACTTAAATTTCACCATGACCCAAAAATACTCATGATCTCAGCCTACTTCAACATTTTTATTCTATTCCGATAGAAAAAAAAATGTAAATCAAAACTTTCAACGCTAAAGACAGACCTTTTTTGTTGACAGACCTTAAGAAAAACTGTTTAAGAAATAGTTCTGTTAAATTTTCAAACTTTATTGTGCCTTTTCAGCTCCTATTTTACCATTTTCAAAAAAAATTATGCTACTATTACTCGTAAAGATTTAATATATTCCATGAACATTTTTCTTTTAAAGTTTTACAATGAGGTCAAGATTTCTCTAGTGCCTACTTGCAGAGATAAAAATAATATCAGGTTTTTGATTACTTTCGGTAAAAGCCTAACATCTGAAGCAATATAGTTCTTTAAAGTATGCAATGAACATTTTTTCTGATAATGCATATTTTGTTCAGATTATTTCAGGTTTTTTTCAGGTTTCTTATAGTGAATACTTTTTTTTTACATAGAAGTAAGACGTAGACAAATCATTGCTGATACTAAAATCATTTTTATAACATTCTTTGGAAAAGGATTAAAAAAGACCCATCAAAAAGGAAGAAAAAGAGTACAAAGCTTTGAAAAAATATTCCTCATTAAATTTTGTATTGTATCTATAGGCTCAATGGTTATGTGAAATGCATATTTTAACAATTTTTCTAACAGTTTATTAAAAACACTTTATTAAGAAATATATTCTTTACTTAAAACCCATCTTAAATAATTCAAATTCAAATTTTATTGCTGCTTTTACTAAAACAAGTTGTATCAAATGTATGTTATAATTAAAAGCTGTTCCTTACTGTACAAATATATGTTTTTAATTTTTCTTAAGATATTTTGAGTAAATTTGTTTTAGTGTTAAGCAAGCATTAAGAAAATAAAATTTAACGGATGTTGTAGGGCTACTCAGAAAGTAACGTCTGTATTAAAAAACAACCAAATGAAAACTCGTTTGACGTTTGGTGAAATCAGAAAAATAGTTTTAAACACAGTTCAATTATGAAGCCCAAATAAGGTTTTTTCGAATTTAACTTTTGACAGCTATTATATCGCAAACTAATAAGTCACAAATCAAAAGACGTAAATATTCAAAAAAAGCAAGATGTAATGAAGTTATCATTAAAACGGACATTACGTAATTTTTTCAGAAGAAAGTGATGAAAAATACAATTTATATCAAAAAATTGATTTTGGAAAATTTTGAGTTGTGACTGTTTTGTATTTAGTGTGCGATATGTGTTTTTATTATATAGAGATGTACTCATAGGGTATTACACGGGTGCTCTATTAATTGCTCCGTGGTAATTTAAATTGGCCAAAACAATCATACTTTAAATCGTTGGATTGTTTGAATAATATCTCAAGTACAATTCATGAAAATGTATACGAAATTCGACGAAATTATGCCGGAACTATATAAAATTGTTATAAAAAATTTCAAACAAAAGTGCCCACGAATGCCATCAGTCACAAGACGACCATTTATCGCATGTTATGTTACTTTCGAAACCACCTTAACTACACATTCTATTACAATAAAAGCATATTTTCATATAAACACTGCATTTCGCTTACATCAAAAAGGCGGTCTTTGGATATCCTTAATACTAATTTTTAATCTTCACTCTAATTTTTTTGAAAATGTCAACTTTTTATGAAGGAATACATAATCGTTAAGAAAAATTTTAAATATTGAACAACTGTTGAGTTTTGAGCAGTGTATTTTGAACGTTTGCTAAGTAATGCCTAAAAATAGACTACAGAAAATTGTTAGCAGCTGAGCTTTGAAGCCAAGTATGTCTTTATTTTTCTCTAAACGAAAATAAGTTTATTAAATCAAAGATAAACAATCGCTTAATTCCGAAAGCTTAAATAGTCCTGTAGTTAAAAAAAAAATCAAATAATCTAATTCCAAGTTTAGATGATAAAGTAATGTTGTTCCAAAAATGGAATGTTGTATTAAATATTTAGAACTAACGAGTTAGTAAATTAATTATTTTATATTTAAAAAACAATTCGCAATTTTGATAAGTAACCTTATCATCTATTAAGATAAAGTCCCCTTTTCCTGTGAAACATTACATATACAAATTTTTTAATAACAAGTTCTGCAAATTATCTATTTAAAAGGCATTCCTTAAGCGTTAATTTCTCAAAAATATTTTTAAAACATGCTAACTAAGCGTTTATTAAACAAGCAAAACAAAAAATAAACTCACCATCCATTCATTTTGTTATTATTTTCTACACTTCTCAACCACTGTGCAACACTGTTTCCGGAAATCACTTTCGCGCTGCATAAAAATTTAAATATGGCAGTTTTGTTTTGTGTTTTTTTTTTCATTTTTATCTCTTGTATAAAAACAAACACGATTAACATATTTCCGGTTTTGTGTGGTTAAAATAGATATTCGCACTTTTAATGTTTTGTATTTAATTATTTAAGCTCAACACTGATAAGCTGAGAATCATGGGGGTCATAAAGCAGCATATAAAACTAAAGAAAACGCGCGCAAGACAGTCATAAATTTAATTCAATTTAAAAGCGGAAACGGAAATAAAAACTCGCAAATAAAAAAAGAGTAAAACAAACATTAAGTGGTGCGTGACCATGAGACTGAGTTAGCAAAGCCAAGTGTAGGTAGTCAAGCTACTACTAGTACCAAGTGCTGGCTGGCATGGCATGTGTAGGCTGTAGAGGTTCAAGGGTCGTAGTACTGCGAGTGGCAATAAAATCCATAAAATTGTAAATAAGAAAATTGTTGGCTAAAATACCGCAAGTAAACAGAGTAGAGGGAGGAAAAAAAACGAAACCAAAACGTAAACAAAAGCAAAATTAAAATGAAAACGGTGCTTAAAAGCCGCAACGCAACAAATGTTTACATAAAAGCGAAATGGATGAGATAGCAGTAACACGCCTACCTACCCAACCACCCTCTGAACTGTTGGCTTCTGCAAAAAAACAAAACATCCTCCACCACAACGCTGTGTTAATAAATTGTAAGCTCCACAAATGCGCGGCTCGCATTTGAAGTATCACACTAACAGCTTTATGACTGCGCGGCTGTGGAATTCGCAGTCAACAGCCACTAGCCGTCGCCGTCGCCGTCGCCGCCACAGCCGCCACCAGCTAGCAGACAGCCTGAAGAAGGTACTTTTCGCTTTTACTGCTTCATTTTTAATGTGCTTGATTTTTGGTTTTTCCCATTTTATGTGTTTCCACTTGGCTGAGGTCATTGCGAGAGTGTTTCCGCAATAGCAACAGCAACAGTTGCTGCAGATTCTTTCTTCTTTGGTTTATCCTTTTTCCATAGTCAGCAGGATGCTATTATTTTTGTATAGCTTGTATGAATGTGTTGGAACTAAGCGTGTGCTGGGCTCTAGTGTTGATTTATGTAACATAATAAACAAAAAAAAAAAAAACAAAACAAATCATAGAATACACATGCACACAGCCACACATATGTATGTAAACAAAACACAGACACTTACGAGAAGGACACATTTGCCAGCCTGATTTAGAATACAATTAAAAACACATTTCTCTGCAAGGTTAATTGAGTTACGCTTTGCCTCTTAACATTTTAATCTTTAGGCTTATTCTTATTACTGTGAATTGACTCATAGCCAGAGTAAATCTGAATTCTACAATGCACTGCTTTTTGTGGTAACAACCGCGGCTTACATTACTTATTTTATTGTTTTGATGCCTCGTGAGATTAGTTTTATGACAGCTTGGTTGACAAACAATTTAAATGTGGGTGACTTAACTCCATCCAAAATACTCCTTTATTAACATTTTCTTATTTCTACTATTTAAGTTAGGAGAAAACAAACCTAATAATTTTAATACTGGACTCGCATATGAAAATCACAGACAGCATTTCTCTACACGTAGAGAAAAAAGTTGTTTGCAAGAGTTTTCCATTATCTTTGAAAAATTTTGTGAAATTAACTCATTGTGAACTGCCAAATACATATGCATTAATTGTAAATTGGTTGCAGTCCTGATTAAAATTATGGTTCCAGTCTTGACTACACTTCACTGCGTGTCTGCAAAAGCACGAACCAGCTGATGGCGACATCTGTCAATGCCAGCGAATAATTTTATTCTGCGCATGTTGCTTTACGAGGTTGAAATGAAGTAATAAAAAGTTACTACAGTGTTCCCTGATATCGACTTGTCAACCCTTTAAGAGCAACAAAACCTTTCATTAAGGTGGGACATTACATTCAAGGCAGAGAAAACAGACCTTTTTTTAAAAATTCATAACTCAGTCACAAACCTACATTATTCCAAAATTTTGTTTTATTATTGTAAAAAATTGAGCAAAGTACAAGAAAAAAATTCAACAAAATATATTTTTCACTCCAACATGGTTTTATAGAGCTCCAAACAGGTGGCAGAGATAAAAACGGGGCCTCATGGTTGCAGCGCTGGGAGCCGTAAAAATTGTCCGATCTGGAAAAAAATTACTCATTAAATCTTAACAAAATTAGTTATCGTATGACAGAAGTTTTTTTTTAATTTTTTTTCAATTTTTGGTGATGTCCAAATTTGAAAGTGTGTTTTTTCAAAAAAAATATTGACTATAAAAATTCATAAAAAATCGAAAAAAATTTAACAAAACAGCTCGTGTCATACGATAGCGAATCAAAAAATTAATACGCTAGTGCGCAACCAGTACGAAAAACATAGTTTCGAGATAACGCGTTCACAGTTTGTGAACAAAGAAAAAAAAAAGTTAAAATTAAAAATAAGCTCTCACTAATCCGACTGTAACTTTTGAACCCATAAGAATTTTTCCATGAAATTTACTAAAATACAGAATAATAAAAAAGTCAATTTAAAAAAACGGCCAACGTTTTGTCCCACTTAATATTAGTAAAAACTGATAGAGTAAAAAACTAGTAAGTTATGATATTAAGGCTGTTAATACCGAACGGTTTTGGCAATCCCGGAACTGCTGTGATTGAAAATACTGATCCTGGGATCCCGTGATTTTTGGGAATTTTCTTTTTCCTACGTTTAGCCAATGATTTTTTTCAATAAAACCCATTAATTTTTATTTTTGGTATTTAAACAATTCATTATTTTACCATCTTATAGATCTTTATTACATATTACTATATTTTGTATTTATTTAAACACTTTTGATCGCACACACTTTTCAAAAGTGACACAACTCTAAATTTTTCAATTTTGACTTTTTACTATAAAAACAAAATAACAAATTGGCCATTTCAGCCCTTGAAATGACTTTGACCGAGCTTCTTATGATCAATTGTGTTGTGTGTGCTATTAAATGTTTGCACACAATTAACCGAGAACTGGACCTACATGTTTTATGCCGACTCCGAACGGCTAAAGTTCATGTTCTCAAGAAGCTTTACATGGCATTATTTACTCTCTGAGGTTTGCCATTGTCTGCAGAGAGGTGGTGACCGATCAGAAAAAATTTTTTATTGAAAAAACTTTTTCGCCCTGGCTGGGGATCGAACCCGGGCTCCGAGAATGCTAAGCCACACACTTAACCTGCATGCCACGGTCACCACGAATTGGTTTACTATAAACCAATTCGTAATGCACATCTCCATCGACTGTTAAAATTTTGTTTTAATCTGATTGCTCTTTAATTTTTAAATAATTATGTTGTGTCCTTCTGTTGTATGACGTTGTTTTGATAAAAAAATAGTTTTTGCCTCTCCTGAAAGTTTAATAATTTTGAGTTGTGTCACTTCTGAAGATCGTATGCGATATCTATTAAAAAAAAAAATAAGCAAACCAAAAGAAAACAAATTTATTTTCACATTTTTTAAATCATAATCAAAATAATTATAAAAATAATAAAAACATATCGTCATATGAAATCAAAAAGCAGTAAGTTACGTTTTTTAAATTTTAAAGGAGAGGCAAAAACTAACTTGTTGAAAAAAAATATACAGTAGGGCTTTTAGTACTTTGTTAATAAAATCGTAGATGTACGAGTGTAAAATTTTGCAGAAACATGTATTTTGAACGATGCATTATAATCAATCAAAAATTCTATTTTGATTTTTTGGTAACTTACGGTTTTTTTTATTTCATATGACGATATGTTTTAAAAAAAATTATGAGATAAAAAAAGAAATAATTACTTTAAAAAGTGTCGTGTTGATCATGCAATTAGTGTTTTACAAACGCCAATTTGTAAAAGTTTTTTTGTGGTTTTTGCAGATAAGACCGTTGCTTAGCTCAAAAAATGTAAGTAAACAATAGACATATAATCTTTGGAAATTAACTTTATTTAAAACAAACCATAATTAATAGTTAAAATTAAACAGTCTTAAATCTGAGATAAATTTTGATTAAAGAAACACGCGTGTATAGTAGACCGTCTCTCCTACTAAAATTTAAATACAATTTTTTTAATATTTCTAGTGAAAATAGCGAAAAATTATTGTTATAAAAGTTTAAAGATTTTTTTATGGGCTTTCTATTTCTAAAATCAAAATGGTATATTAATACGGTAGATATTGAGGTCCAGTGGTTCAGTACTATAAGGCGTCAACTGAGGTCAATGAGTTCTAGAAAAAAAAAAAAGGTCTCTCTGAAACAAAAACAAAAATATATCATTATTTAAGATCGGACGGTAAATAACGATGTTATAAATAAATATGTCGATGTGCGAACCCTACCTTCCATCAAAAATAAATTTTTTGTTTTCAATTACGCTTTAGATTAGCTGGTGTGTGTTGAAATTTATTTTTCGATACGGTCTAATGGTCAGATACTTCATTTGATAACTTTTGGGCAATCATTCAAATTAAAAAGTTGCCAAAAATAAAATCTTGAACAATTATTCATATTCATTTTTGCGGGATCATATTGGATCATTGTTCACCATTAACGATTCTCAAAATTTTTCAAATATACTAGAGCCCACACATTTTTTTGGGCGATTTTTCACTCGCCAATTTTGAGCAATCATACGTACAGCCGTTTTTAAAATCTTGACTTAAAATCTTTAAAATCTTGACACAATTGTAAGCTAAGAGCCATCTCTTTGGTCAATTCTATATTGGTCTGAAAATTGAATGAAAAAGCAGCTGGCGAAAGCAGTTAAAACACAAGCTGTCGCAGTAAACGCCAACTGGCTTTAAAATCATATACATAATATCTTTTAATTGTCCGTCAATTTGAATAAAAGATATTAAAAGAGATATTAAATAAATTAATCTGTATGGTAGGCAAAATTTGCTTTTATTACCGAATCAGCCAAATAAATATGAGTTGTCACACCTCCTCATTGAATAGTTGAACCACAACAGTTTTCGTGACATATCAATTTATTTGTTGAAAAATTGAGATAAATTGATTTATTGCACGAATCTTCTGGGGGTTTCTTGTCGGGGGGATTCTTGTCGGGTTTTTATAGAAAAAAATAGCTCAATACTTTTCCAATAAGCTTTAATGAATGTAAATACCACGAAAAATACATATTTTATAGGTGTTTTTAAAAAATCATTTTTTCGATAATGACTAAATGTCAATTTTTTGGGGTCTAAAAAGAGTTTGTTAAAACAACAAAATTCAAAATTTTTTAACCAATATTTGTGTACCAACACAATTTTTACTTTTTTGCTTATTTTGGGTATGCATTCTGAAGAAAAAAAAGCTATAGGCAAAAAACTTTATTTTTAGGCCAAAAAGCGGGTTCAGGAGAACCAAAACCGCTCCATGGGTATTTCTCCAATCCAAATAAAAATGACGCAGAAATAGTTTTTAAGAGTCCCTCTAACTTTTGAGTTGGTGTCCGGATGACTTTTTTGTTCTCCATACAAAATCGATCTGGCCTTAATTCCCATATTTGGTGATCTACTTTTTTTCATACATTCTTATGTATTCTTGCAACCAAAGTACTAATGCAATGTTGTTTTTGTGTTTTTTCTCAAAATTTTGTTTTTTTCCAAAGAAGAGAGCAAGCGTTGGAATTTGAATACGATGAAGTGAATGAAGATTGTCTGTACCGTTCTAGCGCAGGAGATATTATGTAGCATAAGTTAAAAAAACCCAATAACCGCCCTGCCATCCTATTTAAAAAAAAAAAAAAAGAATTAATGAAATATATTATATTTACCGAAAATATGCTTATATCAAACAAATCTTACTATTTTAATACTTTTTTGAATACCATGTCTTCTACTTGAATACTTTCCACCTCATTTATCGGAAACCAATGATCCAATTTGGATAAATATTTTTGTTTTTGACAGTCAGCACTCAAATGCATCGGAAAAACCTTTTCGGGATTGGTTGTAATAAAAAGTTATTGAAAAATTGTCCGATTTAAATAATTTTGCACCACATATTAAGAACAGCAGTCATTGTCGTCGGTACCAGAATCATGAAGGTATTTTAAGAAGTAAAAAAATACCTGTTTTTGTAAATTTCGACTTTTGGATGCTATAGTTTCGTTATTTGTTTAACGAACTTCTTTATTTTGATACCGACGATAACGGCATTAATTCTTAACATATTCTTCTCGTTTTGGTTTTTATATTCAAATGAAGCACAAACATTTTTTGATTACACCCAGCGGGCTACCTGTTTTTTGTTGATCACTTTGACATGACAAAAACAACAAGAAAAACAGCAATATTAATTTTAAAATCAAGTTTGATATTTTTCCTAGTCAATATAAAAGACCGGTTGTCGATATTTTTAAAAACTTTTGTAAAAATTTTATTTTCAGCGAGGTATTACATTAGTTCTGTTCCCGTACTCTTGTAGCAGAAATTCGCAAGTTGAAAAATTTGAGAGAGCAAGTAAAAACGTGCTCTCTTTGCGTGAAAAATCGCAAAAAGTACGGGAACAGGTTTTTGCAAAAAGTTCCAACTTTTGATGAAACTGCAACAAACTGTTGGTGACAGAACTACTAAAGTTGATACCTAAGGTTGCGGTTATAGTGAACGCGATTCAGACAGGCAGCCATAGATATGCCATAATGGCTGCCAAAGATGCCAACCAAAATTCACACTCGAAATCACTAAATCACACAATATGACACTCACATCAAAAAAATCACGCACATAGAAAAAAAATCACGCAAAATCACACACACAGAACAGAAAATCACGCAAAAATCACACACAGAACAGAAAATCACTTAGAAGCAATTCCAATTTTATAGCATAAAAGAGCATTAAACGCCATACAATTTTACAAATAATGAGATATTTTCTGTTATTTGGTAATATTAGCACAAGCTTATTGTTTAAAATTTATTAATATATTATGTACTAGATCAAAATTAAGATATGAAAATTTTTGATAGTTCAATATAATATATATCAGTGGAACTAATTTAAATTGCCTGAATTTGTAATATAAACTCAATATTAACTTTTTAAAAGATTAAACTTTATACCTGCGCTAGCAAATTTCAATTGCAGTGTTGGGTTTGTTCGTTAATATACGTGTTTTCGCATTTACTTGAACGCACTCTTCAACAATAAAGTGTGTGATTAAAAAAATCACGCATGAGTGAAAAATCACTCGCTTAATCATAGATGCCAGTTTCGTGTGATAAATCACTTTTCGTGATTTTTTGAGGGCTGTGTGACAATGTGTGATTTCTGAAATGAAGCGAGTGATTTTTCACTCATGCGTGATTTTTTTAATCACTCACTTTATTGTTGAAGAGTGCGTTCAAGTAAATGCGAAAACACGTATATTAACGAACAAACCCAACACTGCAATTGAAATTTGCTAGCGCAGGTATAAAGTTTAAACTTTTAAAAAGTTAATATTAAGTTTATATTACAAATTCAGACAATTTAAATTAATCCAATGATATATATTATATTGAATTACCAAAAATTTTCATATCTTCTTAATTTTGATCTAGTAAATAAGATATTAATGAATTTTTAACAATAAGCTTTTGCTAATGTTACCAAATAACAGAAAAAATCTCATTATCTGTAAAATTGTATGGCATTGTATGCTCTTTTATGCTGTAAAATTGGAATTGCTTCTGAGTGATTTTCTGTTCTGTGTGTGATTTTTGCGTGATTTTCTGTTCTGTTTGTGTGATTTTGCGTGATTTTTTTTCTATGTGCGTGATTTTTTTGCTGTGAGTGTCACACGAGTGATTTTTACATATATGTTGTGTGATTTAGTGATTTGGAGTGTGAATTTTGGTTGGCATCTATGCGCTTAATTACAGAAACCACACAGCCCTCAAAAAATCACGAAAAGTGATTTATCACACGAAACTGGCATCTATGGCTGCCTTTCTAATTTGACTTTATTTAATTTTTTTTCAGCTGACATTGGCTGACGCAACATAAGCTGTCAAAATATGGCAATTGCTAATTGCTGCGAATTTTGCAACTCCACATTTGTGTAGCAGAAAATAGCAACATTTGACAAGGACTGATTTTCACATTTTCGCTCTCTTTTGCGATTTTTTTGTGTACGGGAACAGGAAATCGCAGAAAATAGCACGAATTCGTGCGAATTCGTACGAATGTTCAAGTACGGGAACAGACCTATTTTGTGTCGCCAAGGCCTTAATGTTTAAATATATCATTTCAGCCTCTGAATTTTACTATCATGCAATGCTGTCACCGAAATAGCCACGAAAATGTAAACAAACAAAAGAGTTGTCAAAATCAGCTGTGCGACGAAAGCCGCAAATGTTTTTGTTTTGGTTCTTGACCAACACAACGCGTGAATTTGGCTAACATTTCTTAGAGATTTTTGGCAACAGATTTGGACAACTTGAGACTTGCGCGCTAAGTAGTAGAAAACCACGGACACAAAGCTAGCAGTTGCTGAAATATTTCAGTAACTACCACGTTCACTCGAGTGACGGCAACCTTCGTGGATAGACATCTCGGTTTTACTTGATTGAACAAATTGGCAAGTGTGAAAAATTCATTGGACTTGTGTGTTAATAGATATTTATTTCTTGTAGCACTCCAAAAACTAAAGAAAGATTCCAACTAAAGAATGGATGAATTCAAAACAATAACGAAAACAACATCTGTTGTAAAAATATCCGCTTGTCTGGAAAAGATTTATAAGAAAATCTGTGAAAGTCGTGAAAAAAAAGTTGCAAAGCACGATATTAAAGAAATCGAATTCCTAAGAACACAATGCAAGGCAGACAATGTGCAGTTGAGTCTGATGAGCTGCCAGACGTTTGTGCGGCTGGCGGAGAGCGGGGTTCTTGAACTTACCAACGTACTGAGTATATTTACTTCAATGCTGCCGAATTCTAGGTAAGAAGAAATGTTTCTTTACTCCGCGGCCATAACATATAGAGAAAAACTTTATTTATATCTTATCATAATTTTAATATAAACTTTAAAAAATTACGCGAAATGATGACAAGGTTTTTTTTTCCAAACTGTTCTAAACAACTATCTGCCGAAGAAAATCTGCTTCCGCTAATGCAATGTTTTATTGCTTGCATTTCCGTTGCATACCATGGCCAGTGGGCAGTGTAGCCATTGCTGATGGGCGGCCAAAGTTGATTGCCTCGTAGTTCATTTACACGCTGGCTTGAGTGCTGCTACCGCTTCGTAAAGTCATTAATTATGCGCCATCAACTGCCGCCCTTCGGAAGCTAGACCAGTGTTTTTTATATCAGACGAAACTTTGTTGCTTACCTTTTTGTTTTTTTTACCAGCAAATGGCATAGATTTAAGTTCTAGTCTAGCTTGTTGTTGCTGTCGTTCAAGGACTTCTACATATATTATTACATTCAACCTTGAGTTGCGAACGTTTCATTTTCTTAAGACTTTTTATTACAGCTTGGAGCATTGAACGATAATGCGTTCTCCCTTTCATAGCATAATTTTTTAATGTGTCTTTTAAGTGCGTGCTGTTGGCACCTAAATGCATTTCCCTCGTTAATGCTTTAATTAAAAAGTCCTTAAATGTACATCATTTCCTTTTTTACCCTTAACTAACAATTGTTAGTTTATTGCTTTAATTAATGCTTGCACGTTTTTAGCAATCATGCAGCTAAGGTTCACATGAACGTGCCCAATGTCACAATCAATCATTCAAACCAACAATGAAATTTAATACCTCTTGTTTCTTATATCAAAGCTATTGCCTTGAGTTCTTTTTTATTATGGTTGTAGTATTCTTTATTATATGAATGGCTAAATCTTGTAATCAAAATATTATTTATAAAATAAACATGCATAAAATTTCACTAGTAAACATAAAAAAAGCTTTCCAAAAAGTATGAGTTGGGGAAGTTTTACAGCCAGAACTAATTATCGGGAAATCTTCAAAGCATTTTATTAGTTCGCGCAAAGCATATTTCTTCTTTTAATTTCTACATTTATTTTTGTGACTGGCTAACATGAAGTTTGAGTTGTTGAATTAATGTTCCTAACATGATTAAGTTTCTTTTGTTCAGAAAACGAGCCAAGACTTAGAGGATGAGGTTTTCTGTTTTCAGTGTTAAACAGTCAAGGGCACGAATACTTAATAAAATATTGAAATTTTGGTATGATTTTGCAAACCGTATTCTTTCAATTCTATTTTCAAGGTTAACGTTGATTATAACTGGCACGTTATTTCTAACCTTTGCGTTTCTTGCGTACAGTTGTGGGTGTAGTTTAGCGAAATATGTTTCCTCCTGTTAGTTTTCAAATTGGAAAAAGCATGCAGGTAACCAAGAAAGTTACCGTTAATCAACAGTCATTTACTCTTATACATATGCAATTGTATATTTGTTTCATGTCAGAAATTGCAGCAATAGGTTTCGTAAAACTCATTTAATTTTGGCAACACCTCCAGAATTGCTGTTATTATTGTAGGAGTTAGTTCTTTTATGTAATTAGCGTTTCATCAGTTTCCTTTAATTATTTCGAAATAATGGAATCTATTGTGATACTCACCGCGATCAACTTTGCTAAGTTAATCTTACGTTTTAATTAAGACAAATTATTACATTAGTTTTGAAATGAAACAATATGAAAATTACTTGTGATTAATATTCCAACCATGATGTGATAATTTTTAGGTCAGAGAACAAAATGCATTAAATTTGTACCTATTCCATCAGAAAAAATTAATCTTTCCCGAGAAACAATTTCATACTTTGTGTCAATAAAGTAGCTGATAAATGTCCGTTGCCCGTGTCGGTGAATGCTCGACCTTTGCACCGAAAAACGTGCTAGTTCTGGACCACCTTGGGCAGGTACAGTGTACGAACAAATACCGAATAGGGTACTCGTCGGTTTATTATGTCCGAATATGGTGAATTTGTCCTATTTCTGGTGATTTTCCAGGTACTTGTTGGATATGTTTCGGATACATTATAGTTAAAAACTTTTTCAGGGAATTCTTTTTTATCGCTAGCTTCGCAGTTGTTTGTTGCTACTTGTAGCTTTAAAAAATAAAATTGTGCCTGATACTCCGTACTTTTGTACCTGAGCACTTTCGTATGGGCACAAATTGTTTCTCGGGTTTCTGTTATATCCAAAATATTATAACATTATTCATCCCAGATGAACATCTTATGACTGTTTGTGCTGGAATTAAAACCTGACAGGGCATCAAAACAAATGTTCATATAATTGTCAGACCTGAAATCGAATTATTTACCCGATTTTCAAAAGCGATCTATAAATTTTGGTCTGAACAACAGCAATGAATTAAAATTTGAAACAGAAATCTGCCTCCTAAACCTTTAATACCTCCAAATTTCAATACAGAAATAAATAAGAGGCCAAAAGTCATCTGTATCGACAAACGTCATATTAATACACTAATGTATTAATAACTATTGAGAATTACTATTGACAATTACTATGGAGAAGAGGCTCGAGAATATGTGTCGATATACAAACGATCTGATATCTGCATCGGATAAGAAACGAAAGCTTCTAAATTGTCCAGTCATTTGTCCCACTATAAAAAGCAATATTGTATTGATAATACTTATGTATATCTTTCGAGTAGATGAGCTAAGATAAGACATAAACAGTTAAGTACCAAAATCATAGAAAATAAATTCCTTCTTCAAGCTTTCCTTGCATTCTTACTTTAAGCAAATAAGTCTTTTAATTAAATCTATTTGATTTCAATCAAATAATTTCCATTTAATTTCCGAATTTAGTCAATTTCTTTATAATATTTTTTTAAAATTCCAGTCAGATTCAATATACAACAATTACCGAAGGCATGATCAATATTTTGCTGCTGAGTTTGAAACGCAAGACGGGTACATTGGCGAAAAATGAAACGTTCAAATGTCAATTTGGACTCAAAACCCAACAGCATCCAATAATAACACTGGTGCAAAGTCCGGTGGTCAATATGAATGATATTGCGAATAAGATAAGCTATATCTGCAATCATCATGATAAACAGTAAACGAATCGCTTCATGTTTTAATCCAATTTCGTTGCAATCAAATCATCTATTTAATCAATTTTTGTTCATTACAGAATTATGGAAAATAGCATTGAGTATCTGCGACCCGTTTTTCTCTACATTCTCTGTAATCCACAAACATTATCCGATTCGAAAACTATCTGGACTGGTTTGCTAACATCTTCCAAAATACAGCCTTGCGCCAAACAACTGATTCAGGAGATTATTTTATGGAGCAAGGTAGAGCGATAGAAATTCTTCTCGAACTTAGTATTCTTGAATTTCACAGAAATGCACACTGCGTTAAATCAACTTATAAGTCGTTGACTTACGCGAAAATATCCATGTTTAAATTAAGCATACAGTTAGCTGAAATAACTTCGTCACACTTAAAAAAGATTCCATTCCAAAAAAATATTTTTTTTTTAAAATTACTTTTATCACAATTACTTTAATCGTTTCAACTCTTTTAAGATATCCTCTTCCTCAACGTGTTTCTTCACAAGCATGCTTCTGATCGAGGCAACCGATTTCTACCTCAGCCAAAAAGATATCAAGCAGTCAATCGATTTGACACTATTTCAAGCAGTTATTGTTAATAACCTTGTCAATTTTGGCTACGATCCACGTCCCAGTCTACACTGTATTCTACGCGTTCTCCATGCATCGCGCAAAGTCAACCGCAATTTCTACAATGTTCTGCTTATATTGCTCTCCGATAGCCTGCATCTGTTTTCACCCGTTTATTTGCCCGATTTACTGCGTGTACTGGTCTTCATTGCGGTGCAGGAAAACTGTGGGAATCAATACATTCTGAACATGTGCCTTGATGGTATCATCCTGTGGATGTCTCAGACTGCATTCATACCCCCAGAAGGCATAGCGCTGGCGCATCAAATTGTGCGCAAGATTCTGGCGAATGCCAAGGAAGAGACAAAAAGTCCCACGGAACCGATATCCACAAAAGACTTCGAGGCAACGGCAATACGTTACTGCCATCCAGATATTGCTATTGCCTTTGACTTGGCCAAATTGGTGGAGTGTTTCGACGAATCGGATTTCAAGGATGTCTTCACGTTTGTCGATACACTCAATGTAAAAACGAATTCTGCGTTTTGTCAGCGCTTGAATTTGTTTTTACGTGCTCTATTCTTGTCGCGTGAACCATCTGTCGACTGTTGGTTTAAAATCTACGAAGCCATCTTGGAGATCATCAAAGTGAATAGCGGCATTGCTTACGATTTTCTGATGACCTACATATTTAAATTAGCGGCCGAAAATAATCCAGAAATTCAGATGGAGCTGCTCAGAGGACTGCCGGGTTTTGGCGTTTCCAAGGTGAGTTGCATGGATGAGAGTGTTGTATGAATTTGTTGTAAGTAGTTTTGTATAACTCAGGATAATATTCCAATGATATTGAATACTATACGCAATCTTACTGGAGATAATCCTACATTTTGCATGGACCTGTATCTACGTTTGTGGCGTGTAGAGGCGAGGACGTATCCGTTTCTGATTAAATTACTATCTCAGCCGCACAAAGATAGGGAAACAAATCGTTGGGAGTTTGAAATAGCCAAGACATACACAATACGCGAGATCTGCTACGATAAGTAAAAATAAAGCCTTTAACACTAAATTTTATATTCATTAATAAACTTTCCTAGACCCACTCAACATGGCTCCGACTTAGTTGCCCACCTATCCGACACCCTTAACACCTGCGTAGATGATAGTGGCGATTTGGCCACCTCACTGGCTCTAGATGCTATTGTTGCACTCTGCGAAAGTCATACTGTCAATATTACCTCCGCTTGGCGTGTTCTTAGCAGTAAGTTTCGGCACGAGCAACGTCCGCGCGCACTCAAATCGCTGTTTGGCTTCTTTGCACGAGTACCGCAACTTCAGACACCTACGCTAGAATACGAACAATTAGTGGACGAGGCTTTGGATCAGCTCTGGCTAACAATCTGTCATTCCAATAATGCCGAGTTGATTTGCGAAGCTTTGCGATCACTTAAACACTACGAGATCGGTACGCTGCTAACCTTGCGTCATATACCGGTGCCGTTCAGGCACGAAGTACACGGTTTTCGCGAATATGCCGCCAGAGGTCGCGAAGTGATAGATTTGCAGCAAGATGAAGTGCCCGGTGAATGTTGGGTGCAGCTTTTGCAAAAGATACGTCCAGATTGTGGCGATGCTGTTGCTGATTTGATTGCCCACCACATCTACGCGGAGATAAACGGTTTTCGTAGCGGAGTTTACAGGCTGCCGGAGGGTAAGCCGGAACCACGTAAGGTTCAAGGTCTTTCTTCACATAGTGTGCTGCGTGCTGTACTGAACTATCTTGTAACGCAATCTAGATTTGGTGGACAAGTTAATGAACCACATGCTGTAACGAATGCGCTGCGTGCGATTTCAAGAAAGTTTCCGAAACCTATTCCGCCGCTAGATTGGTGCTTCTTACACAGCTATTTTCATCTGTCCTTTCAGACGCGTAAATATTGCATACTGATTGCTAAAAATCAAGTGTTACATTCCGGCACAGCTAGGCGACTGTTAGAAAACTTTTTGGTCGAATTCGAGCCAAATTGTTTTGAGGAAGATTTACTGCTGCTCTTCAGTTTGCTGCCCGAAATAGCTAATGGCATAAGTCTGCAAATACTCAAAAACTTTGCTGAAAGAATTTCAGTTTATTGTTTCAAGGAATCTCAGCTGGGTGGCTTTGTTGAGGGTGAGTAGAATTTTTATTTAATTTGCTTACTTATTCGCTAAATGCACCATTTTCAGGTTGTCTTTTTGAAAAGTTTTTGGATAGCGTTAAATATATATATACCGGCAAGTGTGACATACCCGAGGTTTTGGACATTTTTACACTAATTGTAGAACGTTACATGGATTCCATGGATTTGGATTCGAGGGTATGTCATGGCATGCTCTATTAAGGCACAATTTAATTTATCCATTCCTACAGCTCTTTGAACGTTACACCGAAGTTGTCTCTGTGCTTCCCACCAACTCTATTGATGGCCTGACCTCACCTGCCAACTGGTGGGAGACTCCTATCGGCAAGCTAAAAAAGTCTACAATTATTCGTTGCTTTCTTGTGCTATACAACAAGCAGTTAGCCAATCCGCTACAATGGCTTGCACCCATTATTGATGCATACGTGACCAAACGCGAAGAGCATCATTTCTTCTTCCGACATCTGGCCATTACACTTTATGCGTTTGATAGCGATGAGCAGACCTGCAGTTGGACTATGGATCTATTTCTGCAAATACAAGCTCTGCTGGCTGAATCTTCAAACAAAGAAAAACTGGAAAAAGCTCTCTATCTCTTGGATATTTTTATTTTATCCGTTGATGTTTTATCTGGCTGCGCTGTGTTGCATGGCAATCTGGATATTGTTGCAACTTCGATCAGTGAACGTTTCGAAATATTTCCCGAGAGTATGCAGTTCTTATGTGATCACGTATTTTGGAAAGATCAAGAAGCTAAGGTAGCTAGGAAATACATATTGCCCATAATTATTTTCTCAACTCTTATTATGTAATTTACAGATATATGAATTTCTTTACAATTTATATAAAAACGCTACCATTCCTGCCAAGTATTCCAGTACATTTAAGGATGCTATTATTTGCTCTCGCAATAAGCCCTATTTTGATAGTAAAGGCATCTGGACAAAATATGTAGGCATGCGCAAGTAGTTAGCTAGTAACTAAATAACGGCTTTTTACATAATTGCTGCCATTTTTGTACTCTTTATATATTTTGCATGCATCTTGATATTGAATTTCATAAGCAAGTTTTTATTTATTTTACACAAGATAATAAAGTATATAAATTTATATATTGTTACTCGATCTAAACAATGCTGTTTTATTTTTATCGTTAAAACTGGGAAAGCTAATCTAAAATATGTACCAATTTTTGGTTTCTTCACGTTTTTTACATGCAAATTTAAGAGTTGATTTTTGCATAGGTTAGATTTCTTTAATATAGGATACATTTTTGTGGTTATTCGAGCTTTAAAACATTCCATATAAAGGTTGTTACTTAACGAAGTAATCACGCAATAACTATATGGAAAGTCTTTGGAAAGGCAACAAGTATTTATTTTCAATATTTACCAGGGTTTAAATTGCTTTCAGCAGAATAGCAAAAGCAACGAAATTTTTACTGCGGTAGTGCTACCGACAGTTTTTAAAACATTGTTATGCTGTTCATTTTGCTTTGCTGTGTGAATTTTGAAAAGCAAAGCAAAAGCAGCTGCATTAAAAAGAATTTATCTTACTGCGTAGTGCTACGCAAGCAAAATTAATTATTTTATTGCTTTGCTTTTCATTTTGCTTTTCTAATTTGTCACAGCACTACGAGAGCAGCAGTTATTAAGCAGCTAAGTTTCGCTTTGCTTTCGGATATTGTGATTCGTTTGGCTTTCGTGATGTCTTCTTCGTCGTTTGTATGCTACGTCGTTTCAGAGGCGCATGTCTATTTGCATGTTTTTTATATAATATGTACACTTGTGCGCAGTCGTGTATGTATGTTGTTATTTTGAAATACTGTCGGTAGCACTACCGCAGCAAAATGTTGCTGTTCTGCTGTTCTTGCTGTTTTACTGAAAATATATTCATCCTTCAGCAAAACGAAGCAAAGCAAACTAATTGCTGTTGGCGTAGTGCTGCGACAAATAAGAAAAGCAAAGCAATAAAATAATTTCTTTTGCTTTCGTAGAACTACGCAGTAAAACAAATTATTTTTAATGCTGCTGCTTTTGCTGTTGCTGTTCGATTTTCAATAAGCACAGCAAAGCAAAAGCAAATTAAGTTTTTTAAACGCTGATATTTACTTCAGCGATGTCTATTAAAATCATTTCTAATGACAGTTTATAAATTTTCCGCTTGGCACACTGCCTATGCATTTGTTCCTGTTGGGTCATAATTCAATACCAAGTCAACAGTGTTGCCTAAAAAAATATTAATGGTATTCAGCTATGCCGAAAACGTGCCGAAAATAGGAAAAAGCGTAAACGCCGTATATTAACTGTCAAAATTTATAGATTTATTTTTTAACAAAAAAAGTATTGTTTTGTGCCTGTTTAGACCGTCATGCCCATGACAAAAAGTATGAGCGAGATCGGATAAGAATTGGGTAGTCAAAATGATATAAAAGATTTTAAAAATTAGCATTTTCATGCCAGTTTTTTGCTTGTTTCATTTTGACAAATTAAAGTAAAAATAGCTAAAGAGAAAATAATCAACATTAAAACATATGAAGAAGTTTAGCTTTAAAATATAACACAGATGTTGATTGCCACCAACAAAATGTGTTCAGAAATTTTTAAGCTCCAGATGGAATTTGTAGTATCCACATAAAATGTAAGGTGGCAATGCCAACCAAAATACACATCTCTAGTTATAAATTATTATACACATCTCTAGCTCTAACTATTAACCGCCTCTCGTGTGCAACGATTTAAGCTGTAGATTAACAATATTATATGGAACAATAAAAAACCATTGAATGAATAAAATAAGTGTTTTATTCGTCGACACGATACTACATGGTGGCAGCGGTAAAAAAATTACCAATTGTGCGGTATTAAACATCAAATAAGAAAAAGAAAATTCAACGAACAACGAGAAAAAAAAAAAAAAAAAAAAAAAAAACAAAATGGCGAATGAAAACCAGCCATCTACACCAGCTATTGCATCATCCACAATTATGTTGGCAGCAAATATTGTTCCTCCAGGGCCTTTTGATTTTTCTCAACCAGAGAAGTGGCCGGTCTGGCGCAAAAGATTCGAACGATATGCAACAGTCTCAAAGCTTAAAGTAAGCAACAGTGAGCGCGAACAGGTGGATACGTGTCTCTACTGTATGGGAGAAAAAAGCGAGGAGATATTGCTTCAGATGAGCAATGAACCAGAAACAGTAAAAGACTTACTGGACGCGCTTGATAAATATTTTCAACCTCAAACAAACGTCATATTTGAGCGGTTTAAATTCAATTCACGAATTCAAAGGCCAGGCGAGCCAATCGATGAATTCATCACGGAGTTGCACAATTTGGCAGAGAACTGCGAATTCAAAACGTTAAAAGAAGAATTAATACGGGATCGCATTGTTGTTGGCATGCAAAACGCGCGTGTTAGCGAGCAGCTTCAGCTCAAATCGGACCTAACCTTAAAGGTAGCCATCGACACAGCGAGACAAGCTGAAGTACAGACGAAACAGACAAGGATTATACGCGATGAAAAAGTTGTAAATGCGGTAAGCCAGTTCAACAAGAACCAGCACACGGTACAGCCAAGAGAAGACGCAAACGCAAATTGTTACTTCTGTGGAAGAGGACCTCATGATCGTTCTCAATGCCCGGCTCGGCAGGCAATTTGCAATGGTTGCAAGCTACGTGGACACTACGAGAAAGTATGTAAAAAGTCTAACAAAACAACAAATGATTTTACTAAAAAGAAAATTAATTTAGTTAATACTTATTCTAGTTCTAAAATTAATGTTGATTCTCATGAAGATTCATATTCAAAAGTTTGTAAGAGCAATAGTTATCTTGTTGATTCGAATGGTAGTGAGTCTAAAAATAATTCGGGTCAGCTAAATAATGAGTATTTTATTGGAAATATTTTAGCTGCAGGGGAAGACGATGATCCGTGGTTTGTTGAATGTTTTGTGCCTGAATTAAATACAAATATAAAATTTTTAGTCGACACAGGGGCAGATTGTGTATGCCTTCCATCAGATTTTGCTCCGGTTAGAAGCCTCAATTTTCTCAAAACGGATACTCAGTCGTATCCTGAAATAAAAGGTGCTGATGGAAATTTATTGAAAATCGTGGGGTCAGTTTATCTGACATTGACTTACAATGGACAGGTTTGTAAGTGCTTGAGCTATTTCGTCGAAGACTTACAAGTTCCTCTTTTAGCTCTCAATGCTATTAAAAATTTAAAAATATTATCACCACCAAAATATTGCTGTGTTGCATCAAAAAATATAAATTATGAAAATATTTTGAAAGAATTTCCTAGCTTATTTCGAGAAATAGGTGAATTTCGAGGAGAGGTTAGTATCAAATTGAAACCTGATTCCATTCCATTCGTACAGTCAGTGCCTCGCAGCGTCGCAATTCCAAATTTACCAAAACTTGAAACCGAACTTAAACGGCTGGTCGAATTAAATATTATTGAACCAATACAGGAAGTCACTCAGTGGGTAAGTCCTATTGTCGTAGTACCAAAATCGAATAAAGAGATACGATTATGTGTAGACTACACACAGTTGAACAAATCGGTAATGCGACCATATTTTCCAATTGAAAAGGTAGAATTAAAACTCGCCAAAATCAGAAAGGCACTATATTTTTCAAAAATCGATTGTAATAAAGGTTTCTACCAGATTAAACTCGACAAAGATAGTCAACTACTAACTTGCTTTATATGTCCTTTCGGAAGGTATATATTCAAGAGATTGCCCTTCGGTATTTCATGTGCTCCGGAGTATTTCGTAACAAAGTTTAGTCAGGTCTTGAATGGCATAGAAAATGTTCTTTATCATATTGATGATATATTGATTTTTGGAGAAACGAAGGATCAGCATGATCAAAGTTTAAGCATTGTATTAGGCCGGTTAGCTAAAGAAGGTATAACTATCAACCCAGACAAATCTCAGTTTGGAACTCAGGAAGTCACTTACCTCGGTTATACACTTTCCTCTAAAGGTATATCAGTCGACCCTCAACGAACAGAAGCGATTCTAAAATTCCCTCGACCTGAGAATAAAGTTGAAGTCCAACGGTTTTTGGGAATGATCAATTATGTAGCGAGATTTATAAAAATGCGTTCCTCAATTTTAGAACCACTCAATGCACTTACAGGAAACAATCAGTTTGTTTGGACAGCGATACAAGAGAAAGCCTTTAATGATGTAAAAGAGACAATATCTACTGCTCCAACACTTGCATTTTTTGATCCGTCAAAAAAAGTTATAGTCAGCTCCGACGCTTCGTGCTACGGCATAGGTGCATGTCTCATGCAGATGGACAGAACTACTCAGCAGAGGCAACTCGTCGCATATACATCTCGTACTATGACTGACACAGAGAAAAGATACTTTCAAATAGAGCGTGAAGCACTGGCTTTAGTTTGGGCTGCGGAAAAGTTTTCAGAATATATATCAGGAATTTCGATCACATTTGAAACTGATCATAAGCCATTGGTCCAGTTGCTGCAAAGCAAACCAATTGATACTTTAACTTTAAGAATTCAGAGATTCAGAATGCGACTGATGCGTTATGATTATGAAATTGTGTACGTCCCGGGAAAATTTCTTTCGATAGCTGATGCCCTCTCGCGTAGTCCATTGCCTTGCTCTTCAGATTCAGAGGAACTTACAAGTGAAACGGAAGCCTACGTAAATTTTATCACGGGCACCTTTCCTGTTAAAGATCAATATATAGAAAAGATAATAAAGTCTCAAGAAAATGATTCTATATGTAAAATGTTACAGCTTTATTGTTCTGATGGTTGGCCAGCTCGAAATAAAATCCAGGATTTTATGATTCCTTACTTTCAGTACAGAAATGACATATCATACACCAACAACCTTATGTTGCACGGTCAGAGAATTATAATACCAAAAGACTTGCAAAACGAAATATTGAAATTCATTCACATGGGACATCAAGGTTTATCGAAATGTCGTCGACGCGCTCAGATTAGTGTTTGGTGGTTAGGTTTGTCAGCTCAGTTAGAAAAAATGATCAAAGACTGTAATATTTGTGTTGAGCATAGACAAAATCCTAGAGAACCATTTCACAAAGATAGCATTCCTTCTCGTCCTATGGAGAAAGTAGCAGCAGATTTATTCAAAAACAAAACCGACAGTTCTTGGTACCTAATAGTGACAGACTTTTACTCTCGTTTCTTCGAAATTTACAAGCTCAAAACATTAACAGACCAGGAAGTAATTAACGACATGAAGATATATTTTGCAACGTTTGGTATTTGCTCTGTTCTTCGAACTGATAATGGTGGACAGTTTGATTCATACCGTTTCAAAGAATTTACCAAAGAATATAACTTCACTCATAATTCTAATAGTCCAAAATTTAGCCAATCGAATGGGGCGATTGAGGCGGCTGTAAAGGTAGCAAAATCTCTTTTGGAGAAGAATAAGGATAATTATTATGAAGCCCTTTTAAGTTATCGGGCTACTCCTCTCGAAAATGGTTTTTCACCTGCTGAGCTTATGATGGGCCGTAAAATTAAAACTCATTTGCCTTTATTACCCAACTTGTTGAAAGTTAATAATAGTAAGGAGGTTATTAGACAGGAAAATCAAATTAAGGCTAAGCAGGCGGAAAACTATAACAAAAGGCACAATTCAGTCAAACTCTCGGATCTAAAAAAAGGGGATAAAGTTTGGGTAACTGACATACGCACTTACGGTATTGTAATTAAAAAATTAGAATATCCTCGCTCTTACATTATTAAAACTCAAAATAATACATATAGAAGGAACAGATGGCATCTTATTCCTGTCTCAATAATACCACTTCAAGATAATTCTTGCTCAACCGAAATCCCAGATGGTGATATTATTATAAGAAATGATTTTCAGTTAGAGACTCAGTCAGATCAAAGTAATTTAAATGATACAAATAGTTCTGAATATTTTGATAGTTGTACACCAGATAGGTTTGATTCAGAAAATGAAAATGAAATTTATGTAAATCAAAATGAAGCTTCAGTAGAAAATGAAAATTTAATTTCTGAAGCCGACCCATTATATTTAAGAACAAGATCTAGAAGATCAATTAAAGCACCATCTTATCTCAAGGATTATATCAAGGAATAAAAAAAGGGGATGTAGTATCCACATAAAATGTAAGGTGGCAATGCCAACCAAAATACACATCTCTAGTTATAAATTATTATACACATCTCTAGCTCTAACTATTAACCGCCTCTCGTGTGCAACGATTTAAGCTGTAGATTAACAATATTATATGGAACAATAAAAAACCATTGAATGAATAAAATAAGTGTTTTATTCGTCGACACGATACTACAGAATTCATCGTATCCCTTTCGCGATGGTTTGTATTTTCAAAACTTGGGCAGGACCTAAAAAAGCTGATGTTGGCTGCTCCCGCAATTGTCATCAACGTGTCATTGAGTTGCACTGGAATTACCATATCATGAAGCAATTCAATTTATAGTTTTGATGTGGTATTTTGAATTTGTCCATCTTAACAGCTGCATCACACAACGTATGATGACCAGGGCTTTCTCTTGTTGTCAACGTTACCTTCTGTAAACATTGAAGGGGGGCTACGAATTCAAAGAATGAACGTCGAACCTTAAGAAACTTCGAAGGATCAATCTATATATAACCCAGGAACTCTTACTAGGACTCAAGATTGACCTTGTGAAGAGGATACCAAATGGACTGAGGTTTTTTCTGAAAATGAAGATGCGGTTAAACAAGTATCTGAAACCATATGATGAAAACTTTCATCTTTATATATGTTGACTGTCCTGACCAAATTCAAAAGTGAATTTTGTTTACATTTGTACATTTAGGAATGTTCCAAATTTATTGACGATCAATTGAAATAAATAATATATAGTTGGGAAGTCGAGATTTTACATTTTAATCCAGTTTCTGCATATTACAAAGAAGCAGCAGCTGCATACTATGATTTGTAGAAGAAATCCTGTCTGCTACAAAGCACAGGAACATTCAGCGGCATTGAATTAAATCCAATGATGCTTGAGCTTTGAAATTAATTGTAGAGGAAAAGTCGAAAACAATTAAGAAACCACAATTATTATCATATACATATTTAAGCTTTGAACTCCAGTCACTTTGAAATCTGTCAACAAATGTTTCATTCCATAATATCATGTAAGGTAATGAAAACGAAACGGGCATGCCCCTACTCACGTCTGGACACGAAGGGCATGGAAATGTGGAATTTCCATGACCAATCTTAACAGCCACTTAAATAATATTATATCAAAAGAGAAGGATTTAAAAAAGAAAATGATATTTTTAATGAGGTTCGAAATGTATGGTGACAAAACGCAAAGTTGAAGAAGCAAATGCATGCACGCTTGTATTGAATTAAGACCGTAATAAGGCAGGCTTAATAATAAGGTTAATTGTGCGGTTACTGTTTTTAAGCTTTTATATATTAACTTTTATATGCCAGTGGTTCACATTGAGTCGGTTCACATTGGCCTCACTCAACCGACTCACTTCGACGTCTACAGAAGAGATGAGGAAGTTATGGTAAGTTATTTGTAGTGTCCGACCGAAACCAAAATTTTGGCCGAAACCGAAACCGAAACCGAATTTCGGCCATTTTTGTAATATTCGGCCGAAACCGAAACCGAAACCGAAACTGAAAGTCTGCATACAAATTTGTTTTTAAAAACATTTTATTTTTTTTTTTAAATTTAATTAAAAGCTTTCAAAAACAAAACAATTCAAACAGATAATAATAACGTATACATACGATAAATATTCTTTGAATATTAAAGTTCAACTTTAAAATAATAAATAAAGAGATAATTTTTAACACCACTTTAAGGAACTTTTTAGTGTTTAGAGTTATTCGGTTTCGGTTTCGGTTTCGGCCATATTGTTGCCGAATAGCCGAAACTGACTAAAAGGGCCGAAACTGGCCGAAACCGAAACCGAAACCGAATATTCGGTCGGACACTAGTTATTTGTGAACATTTCAGAACGGCCTCACATCAAAGTGAGTCGTTTGAGTGAGGCCAATGTAAACCGACTCTATAATAAGCAATAATTAAAAAGTTACAAGTTCTATTGCCGCTACTGTAGCTGCAAAACTGACAATCAACAGCTGCTGTCAGTTGTTGATTTTGACGTTTTGCAAATTTTTGTTGTGTTTTTTCGTGTGTCGGTGTCTGCCTCCTTCTTTTTAGGCAAATTAATACACATAAAAACTAATTAAAAATTGTACAAATAACTTGTTTAAATAAATCTTAAGAATAAATTCAACAACTAAGAAATGTTAGTTAAACACGTCGTCTAAGAAAACTTCAACATAAAACTAAGAAATTACAGTGATTTATATAAAAACAAAACCTTTGGAGCAATTAAAACAAATTGAGTTATTCTATTAAAATTCCAGTTAGATTCTTTGAAGGAATAACCAATTCAACTGCAATGGATGATATTAAGTTAGCTAAGGTAAGCAGATAATAATATAATAAAAATCAATGCCCTGCTGTGGAGCTAAATTTGCAGACAC
This sequence comes from Tetanocera ferruginea, assembly GCA_958299015.1. Classification (NCBI taxonomy): domain Eukaryota; kingdom Metazoa; phylum Arthropoda; class Insecta; order Diptera; family Sciomyzidae; genus Tetanocera; species Tetanocera ferruginea. Next base: position 11,374,376 of record OY282640.1, read on the forward strand.
TTTGGCAACCAAACACACAAATCTCACCCCTTCACAGTTCGAAGCCAATACATGCACAATTCTTCAGGGCCACAGTATGGCAAACGGCATTTGATCTAAGCTTATGCTTGATTAATTTTCGGCTATAAGTTTTCATTTTTCTTCATAGGCGTTAAGATTCCTTCCACTGTTCAGTTCCTCTGCAACAGTTTTGCCTGCTACCAGCTGGTAAAGAAAAAAAAAAAAGCACATTTTATCTACAGGTGTTGCTTTTTTCAATACACCATGAAGTTTGTCTCGAAATCAGTGTATAGTCAGTGCTTGAAAGCTTTTTGCACGTATCTTTCCAATCGATATTAATAGTGGGGGTTGAAGATTATCTGATAGTAAAAATGTTTAGTAAACAATTATGATTCATGATTTTCAAATTTTCATGTTTAATGTCTTATAACTAGGGATGAAACGATACGAGTAAATACGAGTACATACTCGATACTTTTGTTTCGATACCAAGTACTTTTGGCATCGATATTTTGTCACCGATACCGAGTAGCATCGGAAAAAAAGTACTTTGATCGGTACTCATATATATGTATCAAATTTTATTACCCAAAATTTAAAAAAAAACGGAATGTTTTTTTAATTTTAAAGTTGGCAACCTTGCTCATGTAGCGCGTTTTGTTTTGTCATTTTGTGTTTGTATTTGTGCAGAGAAGCTGCAATTTTTACTAGTCAAAAAATGGATCTCCCAAAAATTTTCAGTTTTGTAAAATCTTAATTTCAAAGTTGACGAAAAAAAGAGTAAGTAATACAAAAATTTCATGATCTTATTAAAGATGTATTTTCAAGTTCTATTACCTATAAAGAAATCTTTCTTTCCTGTATTAAATAAACAGGCGCGCATGTTTCTATATATTGCTGCTGCTTCGAAGCCTTGCTAGAGATTGTTTTCAAATGCGCATGCGGCGATTTCTACTTCACGAAGCCGCTTGAGAGGAAAACACATTAAAAAATTGTTATTTTTAGGAAGTACGAAGAAATCAGAGTTTTTTCGTAAATAAATGTAAAATTAAAAAAAGAAATTGGTTTAATTCATCCTGAATCCAAAGAACAAAAAAATTGACCGATCCAAGTAAGTATCGATACTTTTTACACGATACTGAGTACGTATCGATACCATTCACCGATACCGTATCGAGTAAAAGTATCGATACCTTTTTTGGTATCGTTTCATCCCTACTTATAACTCTGCGTCAAAAATTGTAGAAATAGCTGCCTCCAGGATATTTACTTTAATATTCAATTAAAGGCTTTGGCCTTAAGTTCGTCCTTTTGCGCGATAAATTTATGAGTCGTTGAACTTTGAAGTGTTCGTGGTGGACTTTTTTGCCAAACGCCTCATACGCTTAACAATTTAGGTGCGAATTCCACATAAATTAAAAGTGCTTATAAAATCACAATTTTAGAATGCAAAAAGTTATGTTGAATATATTTCGATGGGCGTGGAGTAGGCTTATTTCGCTTCGATATCAGCATATTTATTTCCGCAAATGTCAATTCAAACAAGTTATAAATTAGTTTCCATATTTGTGAGGAAATTTCTTGTTAGATTTATGGTGTTCCATTTAATATGGGTGCTTGTTGCACTCAAAGGCTATCGGAACAAGAAAGGCTTTTTCTATCGTCAAACCAATATTTATTGCGTTATAAAATTCTTAAGTCCCTGCTGTAAAAATTAAGGAACATTTTAAAATGTTTGAACTAAAGAAGCCTTTCATTTTCATCGATAATTTTGTGTCCTATATGTGTGTTATAATTCCTTTGAGCCGTCTGTGAATAAAAAACTTTCCCAGCCTTAGAAGTTTAACTTATATTTTCGTTCTTAAAATCACTGAGAGAATGCTACTGTTGATATTTTAGATTTGTTATGCCTCTGGAAGACTGGTTGCAGAAGCTGTCCTTTGGGGGATGAAGATTTCTTGTTTTTTTGCTATTTTACCAAAAAACACAAAAATTAAGCTAATTACGCACAAACATTCATAATTTATGCAGTGTGTAACCTTGGTAATGTTTCGTTTTTACTTACTGCGTATTCTCAGAGTTCATGATTATTTAATTTTAACATAACTCTAATTTATTCATATAAAAGTTTGATAATCTTGCCTATTTTTATGTCATTGTATAAGGATCAAAATATTTCCCAGCCTTAGAAGTTTAACTTATCTTTTCGTTCTTAAAATCACTGAGAGAATGCTACTGTTGATATTTTAGATTTGTTATGCCTCTGGAAGACTGGTTGCAGAAGCTGTCCTTTGGGTGATGAAGATTTCTTGTTTTTTTGCTATTTTACCAAAAAACACAAAAATTAAGCTAATTACGCACAAACATTCATAATTTATGCAGTGTGTAACCTTGTTAATGTTTCGTTTTTACTTACTGCGTATTCGCAGAGTTCATGATTATTTAATTTCAACATAACTCTAATTTATTCATATAAAAGTTTGATAATCTTGCCTATTTTTATGTCATTGTATAAGGATCAAAATATTTCACATATAGTAGTTATTTGATATTATGGTTTTATTTTGAAAATAGTGGAAACATAGTGCAAACAAAGGCTAGAAAAAAAGAATAAGAGATGTGAACTTATAATAGTCGAATTCGGTTAGACCCTAGTAGTACTTCCCTCGGACATCTTTTAATTTTATACATGATTTTTTATAGAAAGTACATAGAAATGTAGGCCAATCCTAACAAAATTCGGTCAGAAGGCTCGGAAAAACGAGTAAGGAATGTGAACTAAAAACTATCGAAATCGGTAAGACCCTAGGAGTACTTCCCTCGGACATCTATTAAGTTTCTACATGATTTCGCATGGGAAGTACATACAAATGTAAACCGATCCTAACGAAACGCGGTCAGAAAGCTAGAAAAAACGAGTAATAAATGTGTACTAAAAATGGTCGAAATCGGTTAGACCCTAGAAGTACTTCCTTCGGACATCTATTAAGTTTTTAAATTATTTCATATGGGAAGTACATACAAATGTAAGCCGATCCTATCGAAACTCAGTCGGAAGGCTAGAAAAAAAGAGTTAGAGATGTGGACCCTAAAAGTAATTCCCTCAGACTTCGGTCGGAAGGCTAGAAAAAAAGAGTTAGAGATGTGTATTTAAAATAGTCGAATTAGGTTAGACCCTATGAGTGCTTCCCTCGGACATCTATTAACTTTTTCCATGATTTTTTTATGGAACCTACAGACAAATTAAAGCCCATCCTATCAAAACTCGCTCGGAAAACGAGTAAGTTATGTGTACTTAAAATGGTTGAAATCGGATAGACCCAAGGAGCACTTCCCTTGGAAGTACATTCAATTTTTACATGATTTTGTATTACCCCCAGTAGAACTCACTTTTTCATAGCTTCATAACTTTCATGTTTATTAAAGGGGTAGATAATATTTAAGAAATAAAAAGTTCATACTTTTAAATACACTTACAAAAAAGTATCAAAATCCAAGAATAATTTTTTTAATTCCTTTTTGAACTTTGCTAAATTTTTAATATTTCCCATACAAAATTTACTTTTTTTTCGTAAAAATTCACTTTTTGAAATTTTCATTATATGCTTGTTTATTAAAAGTGGTAGATACTATTTTGGAAGAGATAAGCTTAAAAAAAAATGTAAAAAATTTTATGAAAATCCAAGAATCCCTTTCTGTATAACCTTAAATCTTAAAAAATTATAAAAAACCGTGTATTCGAATGATCCGCAACTCCTTTGATAACTCTAAAAATTAGCAAATTTTCGAGTTTTTATTAAATATTAGTTTCATGAACCAAATAATATAATCTTCTTAATATATAAAAGAAAAGCGTCATATTTCGCACCTAATATATCGCTCAAACGACAATTATTTATTTCTGTTATGATGCTTTTCAAACTTTTTGACTTTTACTATACAAAAAAGTTTCAGCCTAAAAGTATGCACGGAAAATTTTTAAATAGAAGTAACTGCATAAATCGACTAATAATGTTTGACATATTTTTACTCTTAATGGTACCAACCTGTCATAGGACGCGCTTTTATACTAGTTAAAAATAACCTTCTTTTTGTATGTTTCTAAAAAATATGTTAAATTTTTTAAATTTAATATTAAATTTTTTGTATGTTGTTGCCGCTATTTTAAAAATTTTCAAAAGCTGAAATTGTTTTGAACAAAAAAAATTTTAAAAATTATCAAAAACCGATATTCGAGTGATTCGCAACCCTTTTGACAAGTCTAATTGTGGTTCTTAACTGATTTTCCGCCTCTTTGAAATAACTCTTTTAGTCACTAATCAAATAGTCAAAGCTTTTTTTAAGAATTTATAAGATTCCTAGTGCTCCTTGGTGTCCTTATTGCAAGGAATCGACAAAGTTAAATAAAAGATTTTTAAAATAAATTAATATTTATGCTGAGCTTTTAAAATTCAGTTCCCTCATCTAAAATAAATTAATTATTTGTTTTGTGTATTTAAGTATTTGAGACAAAACGTTCGAAGTTACAAAGCAGAACGTAAAAACAGAGCTTAACTTGCTTATAATCTGCTTCCGAATGCAGTTTTCTTTTCATCATTTTCGACGCCAAAACCGGCTATTTTCGGTCACACACCTAAACAGATTTCAATGACGCACAAGCAAGTAAAAAACAATGCTTCAATGAGTTTTGTGAAAATAAAAAAATATGTAAAAAACACTCAAAACTTTTCCCCACAATAATAACCACTTGGCGGCAATTTTCAAGGGTAAAAGTGGCCAGAATAACTTAAAACGAAATACCCTTGGGTGGCGACAGCATTGTTACTGGCCAAGCTATGTTAATTTATGCATAGCTGTAAATTTGTTTTAAATATTAAATAGAGTAAATATTCAACGCTCAAGAAGATACCTTCTTTTGTTCGAGTAAATAACTTATAATAGAGAGTAATGCATGCATACATATTTCGTTATTTGGTCCAGTTTCCTTTTATTCAAAGCCATGAACAAATATTTAGTCCTAGACCAACATATATTTGATAAAGCATATATATTTTTTTTTTTTTTATTTTTTGTTATTTTTATTTTGATTTTGTTCCAATTTCACGAACGGCTGCTCTTGTAACTACCCAAACTCTCTGATGTTCTTTATATTATTATTAAAATTGCTTGTTTCCATTGTGCTCTGCGCAGGACTCAAACTTGGATTTTCATTCAAAACATTAGCATACATCAATGCTTGGCTCTTGGCGATGGAGTAGTCATTAATATACTTGGAATTACAAACGAGTGACTCATAAAAAATTTAAAAATTTTCACCAAATTGTTTTTTTTACTCTGTTTTACCATTCAAGGACTGACTCCAAAAAGAAAACATTTGCTTAGAATAAATAAGTTATATCAAAGGAGTCAACCCGATTTTAAAAATTTAGCATAAAAGCCCGTCCTATGACGGGTTGAACTCATGTTATCACTGATAAATCTTAAATAAATTTTTTATGCATACTTTCAGGCTGAACACTTTTCCCATAAAGTATGAAAAGACTGTCATAACCTAATTGCAGTTTGAGATACTTTAGGTGCGGAGCATGACTTAAAAAAGAAAATATATTTTGTGTGCATACTTTCAGGCTGAATATTTGTTTATATAAAAGCAATGTAATGACAAGAACGAACAGTTTGAGCGATATAATGCCATGTTCACACAGAGAGTTTAGTTTGCGTTTCGTTTGAGTTTAAATGCATCTGTTCACACAGAGATGCGTCGGCAGAATTGAGTTTACGGTGGATTGAAATGATCGCCAATTTTTGGAATTTCGCTCAAAACTCAGCTTTTTTCGGTCCATACTGACTGTTTGATGAGAAACCCTCATCTTCTTAACTTTCCCAAGTTATTTTATTTGTTTTTTTGGCTTATTTTTGTTAATAATAAAATACAAATAGAAACATGCACAATTGAGAATCAGCTGTTGTTGGCATTTTTGATCGTTCAATCGAATCCAACACAGCTAAAATCTAACAACGAATGTTTTTATCAAAACACTATCATACTTGTAGGCATGTATCAAATTGATTTTTGGTAAACGTAGAAAACAAGTTGTGTTTAGTTACGTTTTCTCCTGCAAAATTGTACTGGAAACGCCGGCGTTTTAATTGAGTTTAAGGGCAAAACGCAACTTTGTACTGGAAACGCAAACTAAACTCTCTGTGTGAACATGGCATAAGGTGCGGAGTGTGAATCTTGCGTTTTATATTTTAAGATGTGCTCTCTTCGTTTTATTTTTTCTAAAAATCTCAATACCTAACAACCACATCAAAAACAACTCAAAGATCTGAAATCAAGGCAACCCTACAACCGGAAGCTCATTTTCCACGCAAACTCATTTCCCATGTTGGAAATATCCCACAACTAACTTCCGAGCTAAGCCAAATCGTTTGACTGTTTGCGCTCTGAGTACAAGTTCGCTGCTATACCGTAGCAGTTCTTGGCGAATTTTTAGGCGCGCAAGTAATACACTGTGTGGCAAATATTTTGCAACGTTGTAAATTTCTTTAACACACCTTCACACAAATATTATTTATCAACACATTTCCTAGCAGATTAACGTGCCAGAAGTGAAAGTTTTGTTGTTGTTATTCTATTCAATGTGAGTGTTCGTTCTTTTGAGGTCGTTTTTCACAGTGGATTAAAGTGTGTATTAAGTGTGTTTGTCAACTTGTTCACGTGATTTAATTACACTGTCTATACATTAATTCGTAATCAATATTGATTAACTTAAGACAAACAGTAAAATTGTTCTGCTGAGTGTGTGTGTGTGTGTGTAAATGTGTGGCGACTAGTGGGCGCTTAGCTACACTTGATTGAATTCAAACTTAATCTCAAGCGCGTTTACAATCTTAGTCATAACATCTTACCAATTAATTCATCATCATCATGATGGACTTTACCAAATTCATGAATAAATTTAATGAAATCGAACGTCAGTTGTCACCAACTTCGGCCCTACGTTTGAGTTTCGACAATATTTCACCGGAAACTGAAGAGCCAGAAGTCAACAAGCGTCTTTGGGGTGTTCCGGTGCCACCATTTGTATCGGAAAAAGTCGTCACATGGATCGAGGAGGAATTTAATGAGGCTCCTGTTTACTACAATGGCGTAAATGTTTTGAAAAAGGTTTGTTATACGACAAAATAAATAGCGAATGGTACACATTTGTTGGTAGCGATTTTTTTAATAGGCAAAACTCAAAATTCCTTTTTTCTGAAGACAAAAAATTAAAAGATTTTAATTAATTTTGTTTTTAATTTTTGGGCATCTGCTAAATTTTTCAACTTCAAGTTACTAATTTCCATATCCTTTGTTAGAAATTTTTTTAAAACTTTGGTTAGTTATCACGAAATCATAAGAAAAACGAGAGACAAAAATATTCGATGTTCCAGCTTCACGTCCTCGGAAATTTTTATAACTTTAATTTGCTTTTCCATATCTGTGTTGTTTTATCGGTGAGTTATCCGACTTCGAATGAAAAAGTATACGCTTGGCTTTTATCATCAATGTCTTACAAACATTGTTGAATGACAATATTAAAGGTAGTACCTAATATAATTTCACACCCTACGAACCCGTCTTTAGTTCTGAGTAAGGTTAACCCATTCTGGCCGAATGGGATACATTCCAATATATTTTTGGGATATATTCTACCGACCGGTTCGAGAAAACTAAAATAGAGAATTATCACAAGTACTTCCTGCAATTGACAAATAATAAAAAAATATGCTGATTCGTACTAAAGAAATATTGGTATCATTTTAATGGTATAGCGGCAATTTTCTTTTCAAAAAATAATATATTTACGGCTTTAAGAGCTTCCTAAAGTTATCCTATTTATAAGAATTTTGTGTTTTACCGCATCTTGGCAAAGTGGTAAAAGAAAAACAATTCATAAAACTATAATTTTTCAGAACAAAGGAAATCTGTTCTTTAGTTTAATATAGTTATAATCCCTTACCTAATAAAAAATTAGGAAATCTCTTCCGACTTCGTCCGACTCATAAAATAATTAAATTTCTGAATTGAATTTGAATACTCTTAAAAAAAAGTTTAATCATAATAAACTTTTTCTGGGCTTTTGAAAAACGGAAAAGCCCAAATTTATAAAACCTTTAACGGAAAAGTTCTGAAAAAGACATTTTTTCGAATCGAAAAGTATTATGATGCTTTCCAACCCATGGTTAAATGTCAATTAAATAAATGTACTTTCAGAAGAAATACTTCTTTGTTAACTTTAATTGATCACAAAATAATCTTAATTGTGAAGATGAGCTTTTTTAACCCATTTTGTGACATAATTTTGACATAATTCGTAAAAGGTTTTATAAATTTTAATTGCTAGATGTCACGTTTTTGGGTCGTTATTTTACAAATCAACGGATTGCACGGTAATGTGGGTGGTCCACCCCTAAGGAAAAAAAAAGTTCGCCGGGTCCGCTCCTCATTTGAAAGTTTGTGTTGAGATGGTTTCATTGCCATACAAATTGCTTTTTAAATGGACCCAAAATCTGCCCAAAATGGTATTTTTTGTATAACTTCATCAGTGTTCACCGATCGTATATATGTCATTCCAAAGATCTCAGAAAGGACAACAATTAAATTTAAGAACTTTTTTACCTCCGATTCTATCTTTGACTAGATATTTCAATTTGTTATCATATTTCTTCAGTAAAAAAAATTATTTCAATCAATATATTTTTATCTTCTAAGCAAACAGTATATCTGTCTATTAGAATAATTATAATATTAGTTAAAATTGTTGTCGTGGTGACCGTGGCATGCAGGTTAAGTGTGTGGCTTAGCATGCTCGGAGCCCGGGTTCGATCCCCAGCCGCGGCGAAAAGTTTTTTCAATAAAAATTTTTCTGATCGGTCACCACCTCTCTGCAGGCAATGGCAAACCTCAGAGAGTAAATAATGCCATGTAAAGCTTCTTGAGAACATGAGCCGTTCGGAGTCGGCATAAAACATGTAGGTCCAGTTCTCGGTCAATTGTGTGTACAAACATTTAATAACACACACAACACAATTGATCATAAGAAGCTCGGTCAAAGTCCTTTCAAGGGCTGAAATGGCCAATTTGTTTGTTGTTTTTTAGTTAAAATTGTTGCTATCACAACAATTAAGTAGCAGACGATATGACAACATTTTTACATTCACCTCGAACGTTATGATGCAGTCGTCGTCAGTGTGTTGTACCTGATAAATATCAAATAAATTTTGTGTGCATACTTTCAGGCTGACCATTTTTTCCTATAATAAAAGTAATAGCGGGAATGAATAGTTTGAGCGCTATAAGGTGCAGAGCATGACACTTAAGAATTATTAAGATTAGTCTATATAGAACTCTGAACTCTAGCTTGTTTTACTTAGATTCAACGCAGACAACATACGACTTTAAAAATGTATATTAGAAAAGTCGATAAAGTGCACACAAATTTAATAATAATATTAGTTTTGTTGGAATTTTTTTTGCATATCTATTCAAGAGTAAAACTCAAAATAGTTTGGAATTGACGTTCTCCTTGAGCATTAAGGTGGGACATAACACTCGCGGCAGAGAAAACATACCTTTTTTTTAAATTCAAGTCAAAAACAAACATTTTTCCAAAAATTTTTATTATTGTAGAGAATTGAACAAATTACAAGAAAAAAAATTCAAAAAAATATATTTTTCACTCCAACATGGTTTTATAGAGTTCCACACTGGCGGCAGAGAAAAAAACAGGGCCTCGTAGTTGCAGCGCTGGAATTCGCAAAAATTGTCCGATCTGGAAAAAAATTACTTTTTTAAAGCTTAACAAAATTGGTTATCGTATGACAGGATTTTAAAATTTTTTTTCAATTTTTGGTGTTGTTCCAAATTTGAAAGGGTGTTCTTTCGAAAAATATATTGACTTTAAAAATTCATAAAAAATCGAAAAAAAAATTTTAAAAAAAGCTCGTCTCATACGTAGCAAATCAAGTTTAAAAAAATAAAAAAAAAAATTCGTCAAAAAATGAACCCGCTAGTGCCGCAACCAGTACGAAAAACATGGTTTCGAGATAAACGCGTTCAAAGTTTGTGAACAAAGAAAATTTTAGGAATTTTTCCATGAAATTTTTTTCTTAGAATCTTAAGAATATTTACTAAAATAAAAAATTAAAAAAAAAAAAAATAAATGTTTGCTCATAAACTACCTTCTTCCTTCAACTATGAGCACTGTTAATGTTTGACAATAAATAGCAATTATTTCATTCATGCTCCTCAGGGTGTCACGTGCCAAATTTTACCTATATGCAAAACTAACCTTTGTGGTAACCTTGCGGCACAAAAAAAACTTGAAATTTTTGTATACTAAATTGCACGCTATTTTCGGTTTGCGTGCAATCCTATGTAATCCTATAACATACTTTTTGAAAATTTTTGATGACTGATACTGGTTTTTTAATTGCATAATTTTTTGTCAGGTAACAATGTTAAGTCAGAGAAAGGTTGTGTCATTAATTTCATTTTATGACAAAAGTTGAATTTGAAAAGAAACTTGAATATGATTTGTAAAAAGTTAAATTTGATGGTTTAAAATCTTAATTTTAATTCAAAACCCTGTTCAAATAAGATGTTAACAATCAGAAATATTCATTTCTAACCAATTACATGAGTCACATGAACTGTTCATGATATCTATGTACAAATGCACAAATGAAACGAAAAAGTTTAAGACATGAATACTTAATTTATGCATTTGTACATAGATATCATAGAACAGGGTTTTGAATTAAAATTAAAATTTCAAACCATCAAATTAAACTTAATATCATGAACAGTTCATGTTACTCATATAATTGGTTACAGGACCAAAATTCATTAAGGCAATGCATGGAGATTATGTAAAAATTCTTAATTATTGTGTACTTTTTTCGTTCAGTGAACATAAAGTATAATTTCAAGAGATAATTTCAATAATATATTTAATTCACTTTACCTACCAAACAATTATAACGATTACATTTTTACATACACGAATGTTTAAGTATAAATAACATTATTATTGAAGTTTTTTTAAATACAAAATTGTGATTGCATGTACAAATTTAATTTTTTTTTTTATCATCCTTGTTAGCTTCTTCTTTGATTGAAAGAAAAAACAATAAATTGACTCTCTGTTTGGCCTTTAATTCTCACCAATTGAAATATAAATATTTCTCAGTTGATTCTTTTTATGCGATTTTGTGTACGCTTTGAGGTTTTATAATAAGACGATTAATCAATTCAAAACAAGCAAAAAAAAAATATTCCTCCCACATGGGAATAACAAGCCGTTAAACTAAGAAAAGTGACTTTGGCAGCACCGAAAAAATTGCACTCCTACAAGGCTTTTTTTTAAATCAATGAAAACCTTGTACAAAGCAAACACGTAGCTGCCTGACCTTCGGGAATTGGCTAGTTAGACAAATCTTAGCGATTAGAATATAAAAAATGTAGAAACCAACCCACATGGAAGTGAACAAAATAAGAAATTATTCAGAAACAATAATAAGATATAAGACAAAATTTATATTTACAAAAATATTAACGATAAACCTTATTTTTTATTATTTGCAGCAAAATTAACGTTTTGCACTTTAATATGAACATTTTTCACTTTTAATTGAACTTTTTACAATATAAAATACTTGCTCGATTCAAATTCAATTTCACAAATCAAATTCAACTTTCTACACTTTAATATCAACACTTAAATATCAAATTCAACTCTTTTCAAGTTTCAAGTTCAAACACTTCTTCCATAGTTGAATTTGAAGTTTTAAACTTTGAATTTGATGTGATAAACCTTTACGCTTTGCCATGCACTTCAAACTTTCAAATTGACGCTCAGCAGCTCAAAATCATAATTGAATAAAATATATCGTTTGGCATATTAACCCATTAAAGTCGTACCGACGGATTTCATTGTTTGTTCTTTAAGGAGGAACATTACATTCGAGGCAGAGAAAACAGACCCTTTTTTAAAAATTCAGAACTCAGTCAAAACCAAACATTTTTCCAAAATATTTTTTTATTATTGTAGAGAATTGAACAAATTACAAAAAAAAAAAAATGCAAAAAAATATATTTTTCACTTCAACATTGTTTTATAGAAAATTGTCCGATCTGGAAAAAAATTACTTTTTTAAATCTTAACAAAATTGGTTATCGTATGACAAGAGCTTTTTTAAATTTTTTTCTTAGAATCTTAGAATATTTACTAAAATACAAAAATATAAAAAAGTCGAAGATGGAAAGTTTGCAATTATTGCGCACGTAGAATTAGCAAAACTTTTAGAAAATATCGCTCATTTCGTGCAAGACTTTTAAAATAAAATTTAAAATTTTAGAGATAAAATTTTAGAGATAATGAACTATCCCAATATTTATTTGAATAGCATAATTTTTCTTCAATTATTTGAGATATGAAATGTTTAAATGACCTTTCCGAAAATTGCAATTTTTAGTTGTGACAGTCTTGCAAGAAATGAGATATAAGACCGGAAAAAGTAAAGTTCAGGATCGAGCATCAAGAATCATTTACCAAGAATGAATTTTTCAAAATTCACGAATCAAGAATAAAAAACCAAAAATCAAGAGTAAAAAATCCAAAATCATCTATCAACAATCAAACATACAAAATCAAAAATCAATAATTTTGAATCAAGAGTCAAAAACCAAGAATAAAACGTAAAAATCAGGAATCAAGAACTTGGAATCAACAATCAAGAATCAAGTATAAAAAATTAAGTATCAAGAGTTATGAATCAAAAATTAATAATCAAGCATCAAGAACTAAGAATCATAAAATGCAATCATAAAAAGTCAAGAATCATGAATCAAGAAATAATAATGAAGCATCAAGAATCAAAAATCAAGACCAAGAATAAAAAATTCGATTTAAGAATCAATAATCAAGAATCAAATATAAAAATCAGGAATCAAGTTTCAAGAATTAAGAATCGTAAATCCGAAAAAGGAATCAATAATCGAGGATCAAGAATCAAAAAAACCAAGAATCAATAAATAAAGAATCAAGAATTAAGAATTTAGAATTTAGAATCAAGAACAAGGATCAAGAACAAGTACCATGAATCAAGAATTATTAATCTAACATCAACAATCTGGAGTCAACAATCAAGACTCAAGAATTAAAAACAAGACACAAAAATTAAGAATTAAGAATTAAAAACAAGACACAAAAATTAAGAATTAAGAATTAAGAATTAAGAATTAAGAATTAAGAATTAAGAATTAAGAATTAAGAATTAAGAATTAAGAATTAAGAATTAAGAATTAAGAATTAAGAATTAAGAATTAAGAATTAAGAATTAAGAATTAAGAATTAAGAATTAAGAATTAAGAATTAAGAATTAAGAATTAAGAATTAAGAATTAAGAATTAAGAATTAAGAATTAAGAATTAAGAATTAAGAATTAAGAATTAAGAATTAAGAATTAAGAATTAAGAATTAAGAATTAAGAATTAAGAATTAAGAGTTAAGAATTAAGAATTAGGAATTAGGAATTAGGAATTAGGAATTAAGAATTAAGTATTTAGAATTGAGAATTAAGAATTAAGAATTAAGAATTAGGAATTAAGAATTAAGAATTAAGAATTAAGAATTAGGAATTAAGAATTTAGAATTTAGAATTTAGAATTTAGAATTAAGAATTAACAATTCAAAACTAGAAAATAAAAAATAAAAGAATATTTTAAAATTTCAAATTAAAAATTAAAATTTTCTATTTAAAGTCACTTGCTGAAAAATGTGAAATAAAACGTCCTTTCCGTCTGTAATGGGTTAATGCAATATATCTACGGCGTAAATAATACATTGAATGAAATTGAGTTTTTATTGAAATTTTATGCAATAGAAAGAAAATTTGAATATTTTTCACTTGTGCCACTCTCAAGCACGAGTAATCAAGCAGACAGTGTTGCCAATGCCATTTCATTTTTTTTTATATTGGGTAAATGGTTGTTTCTCCTTGTTTTATTGCAATGTTTATAGACAGCATCTGCATACAACAGCTGCGACTAAATGTGAATTTTATGTTTTTTTTCTTTTCTATGTCGAATGTCCTTTTTCAGCCCATTGTCATATTTATGAGCTTGCATGGAATAATTTAATGATAGATGTGATTCATACTCATTCATTTTCACGTGTATGTTGACTTTAGGCAGGCAGCCGTTACCGGCGCAAGGTTGCTGAAGGTCGTATTTTTTTATTATATGTATGTATTTTTATGATGTCACATATGTATGAGCAAATCGTGATTAAATGAAGCAGAAGCTCATTTTAATAGGTTACTTTGTTTGTTTATTTGTGGGCGAATGTTTGTTTTTGTACCTTAATATGAAAAAAAACTCTTGTTATAAAACAACACACGAAAGTTGTTATTTAAAAAAAAAAAAAAAAAAAGTGAAATCTGAAACAAGCTGGTAATGAGCAGTATAATAAACTTACCCTGCTCATCTCTGAAATACAGAAGTTAATATATACTGTATCCTGTAAATAAATGTAACTCTCCTTCTGCGTAGAGCAAAAACACAAGAAAATACTTTGGCATAACACAAATTTATAAAAATGAAGATAAATAAGCGGGAAGAGAGACTTTAAGTGGAGTGTAATTTATTTTTCTCTTGCTGTTTCTTGTTTTTTTTTTTTTTTTTTTTTTTGGGTTTTCTTTTGCCCTTATTGTTGGCGTAGCTGCTTTAAATTAATGAAGAGACATTTATTTTCATTGTTTTCGCATTTTATGGTGCTTCAGCTGAACAAGAGTTCTGCAATATTTTCTTATGTACTTCATCAAAATGAGAGAGACGCTTATAAATAATAAACCTGATTTTGAGTGTAGAAATTGCTGGTCTTAATTTAGTTTTAGATTTTGAAATCATAAAATTTTTAATAAAAGACCAACATTTTGAAAATTTTTAATACTTGAAACATGTTTTATAATGTTATTTTATGATGCTAAAATAATTTATTACGGCAATATTTCAAACCAAAATGTTTGCGATTCAACACATTGACGCATGCATGGCAACCATGACCATCAAAGTCATGTTTAAAACGTGACATGATTGCATTAGATGTCAAAAATAAAACAGTTCTTTTATGACAAAACTCATTAACCGTTGGGTGCAGCTGTTGCCATAGCGGTTGCATGACATTAAAAGCAACTAATTTGTTGCAACTTAATTACCTGGAGTAGAAAGAGCATAACTAAAACGCTAAAGGGTACAAAATCATTAAATTAAAATTACACTCGCTTACAAAAATTAAAAAAAGAATTGCATACCGTTACCTCTATTGTCTTCTACGCTCAAAAAATATCTAAGAGATGTTTTCTTGCATTAGTTTTATGAAAAAAACTGTAGATTAGTGAGTTTTTTTGCTGTAAATAAGTGTTAAAAATATTCCCTCCTTCCGATGCTAGGATTTTTATATTTACATTATATACAACCATCTTGCGTTTAGTATGTATTTTAAGAACTTTTATTGATTTTCATAAATTTTATTTTCCAGGTTGACAATGTTCGTATGATTGATCGATATAACTCAAAAAACCCTACGGTTGGCACTTTATATTTGACTGCAACACATTTAATATTCGTTGAACCAGACACCAACAAGGAAACATGGGTGAGCAAACATTATTTCTAAATAACTTTGTCAAGTTACTTTGTTATGTATACTTGTAAAAAATTGTGCCAAATTTTCATTGAGAAATGATTGCTGACTCAAAAAGCTTATCACTGTAGATAAGTTCATAGTTATATCGCTGTTAAATGTTTCTTAATGGAAACAAGTTACTTATGTGGCTTTCACATCTGGAACTCGTGTGCCAAACAATATGGCGGCTTGTATGTGTTCGAGAAAGCGAGCGTTCAAATTATGGAATTTGTTTGGCACACACAGGGTTACATTTGAGAAGAGTAGAAATGTTCTCTTAAAAAAGTATTTATTGCTTCGAAATAAAATTATTTTTGTGTGGGGAAAATAAAGCAAAAATGCTCTACAAGTCTTCCACACCTGCTTACTTTTTCGAAACAAATTTTTTACTGAATCCAAACAAAATTATCACGTATACTGTATGCAATTTACATAGAGTACTACCAAATAAAAAACAAAAAGTACCAAACATTTCTCATATCGTACTTAAAACATTAAAATGTACTACACTTATGTTTCAATTCAACCCTGGTTTCGTAATGACTATAGAAATGTTTTTTTTTTGCTTTGTTGAACAGAGAAAATCAAAAATTTTTGACAACAAGCCAACTAGTGTGGCAAACTGGCGAACTAGCTTCTTAACTATCGAGCTTGTGTGGAAATGGCCGCCGTTTGGCACACAAAAACGCAGATTTGAAGCCTGCATTACTAGAATTAAGAACTAGAATAGTATTTCATGAATAAATCATTGCAAAAACAAAAATAATTATGAATAAAAACCGTTATTATAAATTTGTATATAGTGCATTAGGGGTATTCACACCAACAACAGTGTTGCATTTAAAGGGTGTTTTTTTTTATGAGGTTTTTTTTCAATATGGATTACTCTGTTGTCTGACAGTTGTTTTGACAGTTTAAAGTGACGTCTCTACTCAGTATTGTTGGGCAAATCATTATGAATAGGTTAACTCCAGAAGAACGCTTGCAAATCATGGAAATTTGTTTTCTAAAGGGTGATTTTTTAAGAGCTTGATAACTTTTTTTTTTAAAAAAACGCATAAAATTTGCAAAATCTCATCGGTTCTTTATTTGAAACGTTAGATTGGTCCATGACATTTACTTTTTGAAGATAATTTCATTTAAATGTTGACCGCGGCTGCGTCTTAGGTGGTCCATTCGGAAAGTCCAATTTTGGGCAACTTTTTCGAGCATTTCGGCCGGAATAGCCCGAATTTCTTCGGAAATGTTGTCTTCCAAAGAAGATCGTTGTTGTGGCAGATCGTTCGGCTTCAGTTCTTGCACGAGCTGTATTTTATACGGTTTTACACCAAGATCTTTGCGTAAAACCTTCCATGTGGTCGAATAACACAAACCCAATTGCTGCGAACGGCGACGAATCGATATTTCACGGTCTTCAGCAACACTCTCAGAAACAGACGCAATATTCTCTGTGTGGTTGGTTTAATGTCCAATAAAGTAAACTGAGTGCGAAACTTGGTCACAATCGCATTAATTGTTTGCTCACTTGGTCGATTATGTAGACCATAAATCGGACGTAAAGCGCGAAACACATTTCGAACCGAACACTGATTTTGGTAATAAAATTCAATGATTTGCAAGCGTTGCTCGTTAGTAAGTCTATTCATGATGAAATGTCAAAGCATACTGAGCATCTTTCTCTTTGACACCATGTCTGAAATCCCACGTGATCTGTCAAATACTAATGCATGAAAATCATAACCTCAAAAAAATCACCCTTTAAAACAGTGTTCAGCTAAAAATGTTTATAGAGCACTTCGTAAATTTAATGGTGCACATAATCGTCCGTCTGAGACCACCATAAAGAACGTAATTACCAAATTTCAGTCTACATTCACTCTTTTGGATTCCAAGCCACCGAGAAGAATGAGAAGAGTGCGTACAGAAGAAAATATTGCTGTCGTTGAGGCCAGTGTCGAAGAAAACGACAATTTATCGAACGATGCGTTACCGTGAGTGGAAATCGATACAGAACCATGATCAATGAATTTTTGTTGCCAAATATTCAAGATATGGATGTGGACGAAATGTGGTTTCAACAGGATGGTGCCACTTGTTATACTGTGGGCGAAACAATCGACTTATTGAAAGAACATTTCAACGACAACATTATTTCGAGAAATGGACTGGTGAATTGGTCTCCGCGTTCGTGTGATTTAACGCCACTTGATTATTTTTTGTGGGGATACGTGAAGTCATTGGTTTATGTGGATAAACCAGCAACGATTGACGCTTTGGAAACCAATATTCAACCTGTCATTGCTGAAATACGCCCTCAAATGCTTGAAAAGGTGGTCGAAAATTGGACCTCCAGAATGACCTTTGGGCAAAATAGTCGTGGTGGTCATATTCCCGAAATTATAATTAAATGTTAAATGCCAAGAAATTATCTACCAAATAAAAATACTCGTACTCTTGGAATACAGGAGCTACGATAAATGATATGGTCAACAGTAAAAATGTATTCTTTGGAATTTTCAAAATAGATTCATGATAAAAATTAGAAAAAATAATCATTTAAGGACGTGTAGACGATTAAGCAACAAAACTGAAAAAATGTTTCATGGAATTATTGCTCGCTGCGAAAAATATGCTATGCTAAATGTTACGATACGCCAACAAAGAATGGTTTTTTCCTTTAACCACAAAAATAAGCAACAAATTAATGACTTGATAAAGCCGAAGGGCAGTTGGTCGAGAGATTTATGGCTGAAATTGCAACAAAATTGCAATGGCGTTGCATGAAATTACAACTCGTTGAATGTAAAATGTTTATGCATTACGTTAAAACAAAACTAACGACAAAAATAAAAAGTTATTAAAACTATTAGCAACTAAATAACTCGCTTTGTATGTCCAATAAAATGGGTTCTTTGGTCTCATAAAAGAATAAAACTTTATTAAGCCGATGCAACGCAAATGATCAAATGTTGCATAGAATTATTGCATGGCGACTTTTTAAATATTAAATAAAAGTTAGTTCATAAGCCTCATGTAAAAAAAGACAAAAACAACGAACGAGTACTCGGACAAGGATTTGGACATGCATTAAGAAATAGAGAGTTAAAGCAAAGATTGATAAAAAATTAAAACAAGAATTAAAAGCAAGAACTATAAAATGCAAAGAACATGGATTTGGACAAGGATGGAGAAAAAAATTTGCACAAGGATTGGGAAAAATTTCGACAAAGATTAAGACATGAGTTACGACATGGATAAGGGTAAAGTGTAGGACAAGAATTAAAGAAGATAAATCTGGACAATGGCTTGGACAAGAGTAAGGACATGGTTAGCACATAGGAGTTGTACGAGGATATTGAAAAGGATCTAGATAAGGATAAGGTTAAATTGTCCCAAGTAACAAAACAATTTACCGGACTTATTTTTCACGGATCAGTGGGTGTACGGATTGCTATATTCGACACCCAGTTATAAAGTCTCTAAGAGATATAGATATAGTTATAGATATAGATATATATATATAGATATAGATATAGATATAGATATAGATATAGATATAGATATAGATATAGATATAGATATAGATATAGATATAGATATAGATATAGATATAGATATAGATATAGATATAGATATAGATATAGATATAGATATAGATATAGATATAGATATAGATATAGATATAGATATAGATATAGATATAGATATAGATACAGATACAGATATAGATATAGATATAGATATAGATATAGATAAAGATATAGATATAGATATAGATATAGATATAGATATAGATATAGATATAGATATAGATATAGATATAGATACAGATATAGATATAGATATAGATATAGATATAGATATAGATATAGATATAGATATAGATATAGATATAGATAAAGATATAGATATAGATATAGATATAGATATAGATATAGATATAGATATAGATATATATAAAGATATAGATATAGATATAGATATAGATATAGATATAGATATAGATATAGATATAGATATAGATATAGATATAGATATAGATATAGATATAGATATAGATATAGATATAGATATAGATATAGATATAGATATAGATATAGATATAGATATAGATATAGATATAGATATAGATATAGATATAGATATAGATATAGATATAGATATAGATATAGATATAGATATAGATATAGATATAGATATAGATATAGATATAGATATAGATATAGATACAGATACAGATATAGATATAGATATAGATATAGATATAGATATAGATATAGATATAGATATAGATATAGATACAGATATAGATATAGATATAGATATAGATATAGATATAGATATAGATATAGATATAGATATAGATATAGATATAGATATAGATACAGATATAGATATAGATATAGATATAGATATAGATATAGATATAGATATAGATAAAGATATAGATATAGATATAGATATAGATATAGATATAGATATAGATATAGATATAGATATATATAAAGATATAGATATAGATATAGATATAGATATAGATATAGATATAGATATAGATATAGATATAGATATAGATATAGATATAGATATAGATATAGATATAGATATAGATATAGATATAGATATAGATATAGATATAGATATAGATATAGATATAGATATAGATATAGATATAAATATAGATATAGATATAGATATAGATATAGATATAGATATAGATATAGATATAGATATAGATATAGATATATATAAAGATATAGATATAGATAGAGAAAAATATAGATATTGATACAGATTTATAGAAGAGATGGCAATACTTTTCTACGTCAAACTTACATCCTCAATCATGATTCTTAAAATGGGACAAGAAACATTTTCTAAAAAGAACCCTTTTAAGATTATTTGTTGATACAATGACGTTTGAAAAATATGACATTACCTTAAACGTGAAAGGACGGCCGTTTGGCTTTCCCAAAGTTAACTTTTTTTTAGTTTTAAAGTAAAGTTTTTTTTTATTTTTACAAAGGATTCAGATTTTACAATTTGTTACCTAAATATAGAGTTGTAATGTATTTCTCTAAATGGTTATACGAAAAAGCAACTTGCTAGAATTAAATGTAAATTAATACAAATTCGATTAAAGAATGGATTTGCTTGCTCCCGACACATACAAATTTCCGTGAGGAGCTAATTTTGCTCCTGCTCATAGCATTAAGATCTAAAAACGTGAAATTTGGCTGGAAACATTATTTTCGTTTTGTTGCTTAAAAATTCTGACATATATTATGTTGCAAAGATATTGTAAAATTTGAGAAAGTCATGCTTTACTTCCCAAAATAGAATAAAATATTTATATATTTATTTTGCTAACACTAAAACAAAAAATTTACAACAAATGTCACTTTTTACTTCAAAATAAATAGACAGTTCAATGAAATTGCCGTAAAAAAATGTTGCAAGAGAAATGTTGCGAGTATATTTCGCAACGGAACAGAGTATTACTTTGAGCAACAAGTTGTGAAAATTTCCACGCGTGTTTCACAGCTATCGTTTTTTGTATGAAGCTTTGCGTGAAATATCACATGAAACTGAATAGAGTACTAGGCTTTAAAGTGAGCATTTTTGGTGAAGAAATTTTTGGTTCGATGGTTACGCCCATTATGACTTCGTTATATGAGTAAGAGAAGATTTGGTTCAACTTCCTGCCATTTTGGTTTTGTGTTCGAGTTACTTCTTGAGGTCAAATATATAATTAAATTAAATTAATAAATTAAATAAGTTTGAATCGGGAAAATATTCAAAGATCTTTTAAGGCAAGACAAATTTTATTTTAATTTTGAATTATAAATTTCAAAACCTTGTTGCTTAAAAACCAAAGTCTTTGAGTCGACGGTCTGAGCCTGACTCTTTTGTTTTTTTATAATTAGTTGAAATTATGTTAATATAAAGCCAAAATGGTGCCTTTCCTTACTCAATTTTTACATGCCTCGTCACATGACAAAACTTATGTGATCATGTGACTGAGAAGACGAATATAAATGACGTCATCATTATTTTAGTAAAAACAGCTTTTATATTCAGAAGCCCGGAAATTGTATGTTCCGGTAGCAAAAAGTAAAACTCAACTATTCAGAACAATGGAACAGAATAAAAAGTTAAAACAATTTGCATGCATCAAAAATTTTTGTGGAAACAAAAATGCTCAGTTTGTATGTAATATAAACACACAAATGCTGAGCTTAAGATGTGCAGTACATAGGTACTTATATATTAAGCAGCGTGTGGGAATTTTAATTAGTACAATTGAAAAGTCTTTTTTTATATGAGTGTGCAATAAATGCAAAAAAAAAAACAGAATAAAAGCATGAGCAAAGTAATTGCAGTGGGTCTGTCCTGAAGATGATAGTTCTTTACAAGAGGTTGGTTACTTGATAGAGACTTTATACAGTTCTAAAACAAATTTTAACCTTTTAATTTAAAACAAAATGTCCACAGTAAAAATTTCTTTGTAGTATTTTTTAAATATTTCCACAATTCATTTGTGTAAAGATGTCAAAACTGAATTTCAACTCAAATTTGACAAGTCTATTGAAATAAAATTAAAAACTCCCTTTATTTTGAAGAACCTTTTTAATTCTTTTGGGATTAAAACAATCTAAAGCTCTAATAAAGATTTTAACATTTTTGACATAGCATCGTCTGTTTAAATAAAAGATTTTGATAACAAATATATTCATGCATTCCTTCCGCAAATTTCAAAGATTGTTTGTGAGAAACTTATATTTATGGTTTCTTGTTGATATTTGACTTAACCTAAACGTATTTCTTAGTATTGAAAGAAATAAAGGAAATGTCAAACTGTCAATTCAGAGATTAAATTCTGGAAACAGATAACTTTGTTGCAAAATGAACAAACATTTGTTAGTACACTAAGGGAAAAGTTATGTAGTCAGTACAGAGACAGCTATGTAAAATCTATGCACTGCAACTTGTATGAGAACGCAACGAGAGCAGTATTTACTGAGTAAAGGGAGCGTGTACTGACTACATATCAATTTATTCACTTTTTAAAATGAATAAAAAATGTATTCAATACATCATGTTATGTGTTGAATACATAGCAGACTTCAATAGATACAAGCAACGTGTACTCAGTCAACGTGTTATGTAATTTTTTACAAAAACTTTACTCAATACATAAAATATAGACTCAGTACACGTCCCTCTTTTACGATTGAAGTGACACATTTATTCAGTACATAACATATGGACTCAGTACACGCATCTGTTGAACATCGGCACACGATTTTGCTATTTTATGTCATTCGTTTCTTGATTTTCAAATAAGCAACACCTCTAAAGCCTGTAGAACATCAGGGCGGGAATGAGTTTATTCACTGTACTCTAGAACAAAAGCGATGATTGGATAAGAAATAAATGGCTGGGTTTCTATAAGTAATTGGCAATTATTTTGTGAAATCTAGTCATTTCTTTATAAAGTTATTTATTGCATTTATTGAGAGCGTGATTTAGGCACAGACATGAATTGTGTATATTTCAATACATGAAATTATGAACAAAAAATATATAATGAATACATTATGCATGTAATCATTGCATAAAATTATGTTTTTAACATATGCAATGAGTAATTTATGTATGTACTCATTAAATAAATGTATGCACTAAAAATATGTAATGAGTAAATTATGTATGTACTCATTACATAAAACTGTGCATTTAAAATATGTAATGAGTAAATAATGTATGTACTCATTGCATAAAATTATGTACTCCAAATATGTAATGAGTAAATTATGTATGTACTGAGTCAATAATTTATGTAATACGTACATAAGATCTTTACTCATTACATAAAATTATTTGTAACAGTTTGCGATGAGTACAGTGTGAATGTACTCACCACATACATCCATGAATTCACGACACATATTTATGCGTTGAGTACATAAAATTCTTTATTGACTACATAACCGCTTAAAAGCATTATGTAGTCAATAAAGATTTCAACATGTACTCAATACATGAAAAATGTAAAATTTTTGTGTGCAGAAAACTATGCGATGAGTACATAAAATTATGTATTGAGTCCATAGGTTTTTCCCTCTGTGTACATGTAGAAATAAAGAAATAAAGAAAGATTTTTGTTAACATCACGTAAGCTGTCAAAATGGAAATTATGCGAGTTGTATCAAGGATAACAACTCAACTCATGCCGCTGGCATTCCAACAGGATTGGCAAAGTTTTTTTGTTTTTTATATTTGAACTGTTGAGAGTTTTACATTTGTTTGCATATTTAACCTACTTCCCCTTTTCGAGAGATATTATTGCTGCGTTTTGAAAGCGCACATTCAGCACAAGTAAAATTAAAGAAGAGGAATGGAGGAGAGCGCACAGTAGATGCAGTTAAAATGTGCTTTATGACTGAAGAAGTTTATTTCTTATTGTTATTATTTCTTGTTTAACGATTTTGTTGAAGCATCTATTTTATTTCTTTCTAACTACGAAGAGTTCAACTAAAGGAAATTCATTTGAAGGACTATATTAAAGAAATCCAGCAGTCTTGTTTGAGTTAAACAGTTAAAGAAAAAGAAAAACCATATTAATGCAAAATGAAAAAATTTTAGCTAGAAGAAAGTTATAAATTATACAGCTTGGAACTGCTTAAGTGAAGGAGATTATTATTTTTTATTATTTTATAATATGAAATTCAAATTGCATTATTGGATCAATGATAATGAAATGAAAAATTTTTTACAAACATGTTAATACTTTAAAAAAGAAAAACTTGGTTATAATGAAGAAGGACTTCGAAATAATTTATTATTATTCCATTTGTACCAACTTGGAATATGCTTTTCAAAGTCGTTGCTATTATTACCAATTTTGGCAAATAAGATGTGAAGGGTGTATTTTATTGCGCATCGGTGAATACCCGATTTGATTTCCAAGAAAAAAAATTAGGAAGTAAAAGATACATTTTTGTTTTTTTGCCTGTACTATCATGGCAATACCAAGTATGTGAGAGTTAAAATTAGTATTCATGACGTGATGATGTGCAAGCGAGTCTTAAAAAAACTTGAAAATAATTTTTAAATTTTGACTATCACACGAAGTTATATGATGTTGTTACATGATGTTGTGAATGTTAACTTCAGAATTGAAAAACAACAATTTTTTTTTAAAATCTGACAACAAAATAAAAACTCAAAAACCACATTAAAATTAAATAAAAACAATTAAAGAAAGTCTAAAGTCGGTCTAGGTCGACTATGAAATACCCTAAACCTACTTTTCCAAAAAAAAATAATATTATTGAAAATGGGCATGTGCGTGGACGGATGAAGCCTATATTTTATATGCATTTAAATGTTAATGAAAAGCTTACTCATACCAAGTTTTATTCCTGTTGCTTACAGTTAAAGCTTTATTGTGCTTTTTCTATGGGAGGTGGGCGTTTGCATAGACGGATTACTCCCAATTTTTGAACACACCTTAGTTTTGGTAAAAAATACATACGTACCAAATTTGATCTCTCTATGACAAACATAACCTTATTTATTGAGTCTTAAGCTTTTTGGGTTGTATGGGAGGTAGGCGTGTCCGTAGACGGATGACGTCAATTTTTCAAAACCATCTTTGTTTTCTCGTAAAAAAACATACGTGCCAAATTTTATCTCTGTAGGTTAAGCAGAGGTTTACTTATTGCGTTTTCAATTTTTGGGTTGTATGGGAGGTGGGCGTGTCCGTGCGCGGATAATACCTATTTTTCGAAGACATCTTTGTGTTTACATAAAACACATGTACACCAAATTTTATTGTTGTAGGTTAATTATGAGCTAATTTATTCAGTTTTAAATTTTTGCTTTGTATGGGAGAACTAGGCGCGTCCGTGGGCGGATGATGTCCATTTTTAAAAACTATCTTTTTTTTTGTTATAAAAAACATATGTGTCAAATTTTATCTCTGTTAGTTAAACAGAGGCTTATTTATTGTGTTTTCAATTTTTGGGTTGTATGGGAGGTGGGCGTGTACGTGATAAGATGACACCCATTTTTCAAAGACATCTTTGTGTTGATACAAAACACATACGTACCAAATTTTATAGGTGTAGGTTAACTATGAGCTGAGTTATGCAGTTTTCAATTTTTGCGTTGTATGGGAGGTAGGCGTGTCCGTGAGCGGATTCCAAAAATATTCAATAGTGCAAATCCTTGGGTCCATGTGACCATGTGTACCAAGTTTTATCCAATTATCTAAAATCCTTCTTCTTATCCTGTGTTTACGGACAGCACACAGACGGACGGACATAAATAGCTCGACTCACGGCGTGACGCTGATCAAGAATATATATACTTTTCCATACCGGACTCGCTTCGTTCTATGCGTTACAAACGCTTGCACAAAGTTAATATACCCTGACCTTTCAGGTTTAGGGTATAAAAAGTACACCAATGGAAAGGATTTTTCATGTACTATTTAATTTTGGTACCGGAATTGGGAGTCAGAGATTCGATATACTCTAATAAATATTCAACTAAAGCAAATTTAAAAATTTTGCATTTAACGTTTGATGCTATATTTTGGCTTAATTTTGTATCCATAGATATTATAAGGGCTGTTTTTTAATAACGTTTTTATGTATGAAATATTTTGTTTGAATTCTCTAGAGTTCCATTTTCGCTGTTACTGACAAAATAACGAAAAAAAAAAAAAAACAACAGCTTAACATTGTTGAAATGCTTTGACGTCACGTCTATAGACGATGGTCGCAGGTGTTTTTGCTGTTATTGCTGCCTACACTGTTTCTCCTACTTGTGCTTCTACTTGTGGAGTTGTGAAAAGAATTTCAAACTTGCAAACAGCATTTCAACAACTTTTTTTTTGAACCTGCCTGCTTGT
Organism: Tetanocera ferruginea; assembly: GCA_958299015.1. Lineage (NCBI taxonomy): Eukaryota > Metazoa > Arthropoda > Insecta > Diptera > Sciomyzidae > Tetanocera > Tetanocera ferruginea. Next base: position 11,401,034 of record OY282640.1, read on the forward strand.
GAATTGTGTAAAACACTTTATTCAACTTTAGAAATACGCAAAACTTTTTGGACAACACTTGAAGCGTTAGTGTGGAAGGCTGTAAAAAAATGAGTTGCTTCAAAATATAACGCTTCATGCTTTCATGATAATTTGAGAAGAACAAACAGTGCAATGCGGTGTTTTATAGTATAGTTTTGTTCTTTGTGTTGTTATTTTTTTGCTACTCAAATTTAATTTTTGGTCATTAAAATTGTGGCTTCTTAAAAACAGAAGAACGAAATTAATGTTACTCATACGCCATGTATTTTATGTGCAATATAAACGCTGCTATACGCAGCTATTCATTATAAGCACACAGTTTAATTAATAAATATTAAATTTTAAGTCTTTTTTATCAAAAAAACACCAAAGAAAATTTCATAAACTTTTTGCAAGATGATGGCGGACTACACTAGCTGCTATACTAGCATTGGACAAAAATAGAAGGAGTATCATAACTCCTATGATAATAAAATGTTGTACACTTGATTAGTGAAATGTTGAAGTGAATTAGTTGAAGTGAAATGAAAATAAGTAAGTAAAGGCAAAGTCAAATTAGTTGTGGTTCAAAAATGATAAAGGCCACCTACTTTAGTTTCAAAGCGGCAAAGTCCTTGTGTTGAGTTTCAAAACTGATAATTTTTTTTACCATAATTCATTTAATTGATAAGTTCTTAAATTCGAAATGTTGCGAAAACCTTGTCTGCATAGTTTACAAAGCATTTAAAATCCCAACTTTGATTACCCATCATATTATGCCGCACAACAAATAAAGTTATTGCGTCCGTTAGCCTGGCTGGCACCGCACGAACGGAAGTGTATGTTTTTTATTTGCCCTGCAAATCAGGCCGTTATTAAAATTACGAGTTCCCAATTAAATTGTTTCATTGCCTCCACACTGTCGGCAGCATTTTGTATTCATTTTGGTTTTGTTTTTTTTTTTTTTGCTCGAGCGCATATAACTGCAACTTATATAAAGTTGTTGTAGTTATGTAGAACTACAAGCAGCTCGACGTGCTGCAGCTCGTACAATCCAAACATTCTAACATCAATTCTTGATGCAATCGTGCGCGCTCAACCTTCTGCCAGTTTATTGTTGCAATCGAATTTATCGATTCTACTTGAGATTTTTATATGACTCATTCATTGCAGTCTGTCGCCGTTGTTAATTTGTATTGCAAGACATAGAAAACTTTGTTGGATCGCTTCCAAATAAAGTGATGATGTTCTAAAAAGATGATCTCTGTGTCATGAGCGTCACAAAGTTTGAGGTTGCAGCTTAGGTCATTAACTTATAGATTGAAGCATTAACATTTTAACCTAGATATTTTTTTTTTTTTTTTGTCTTTTGTCATATACGAAATAGTTCAAGGGTTCTTTTCAAATTAACATATTTGGCTGTGAATTTAAGATTTTCAACCTTAACTTAACAACCAACCTTAACCACTTTTGTGATTTCCGACAGTATAAAGAGAGAATAAAATAAAATACAGATATACAGTGCTTACTGTAATCCTCGACTTAACTAAGTGCGGTTCTTTGAAACAAATAAAAAAAAAACAAAAACAAATTGGCCATTTCAGCCCTTAAAAGGATTTTGACCGAGCTTCTAATAATCAATTGTGTTGTGTGTGTTATTAAATGTTTGCCCACGATTGACCAAGAACTAGAACTACATGTTTTATGCCGACTCCTAACGGCTAGAGTTCATTTTCTCAAGAAGCTTTACATGGTATTATTTAGTATCTGAGGTTTGCCATTGTCTGCAGAGAGGTGGTGACCCATCAGAAAAATTGTTTATTGAAAAAACTTTTGCCGCGACTGGTGATCGAACTCGGGCTCCGAGCATGCTAACAGTCACCACAAATAGATCTGTGAAACAAAAAGTTTAAATAAATATATAAATTTAAGTTCATAGTTACTGACTCTGTGTTTCAAAGACTGATTAAATCCAAACCAAAGCATTTTTTTCATGTTTTAGATACCATAAATATGTATGACACAGCCATTTGTATCATATGTTGAAATTATAACATGAAGTTTTAATAATAAAATGTAAAATAAATTGTCTTATAAACTTGGTACGAATATTATCTTAATATATAAAACGCAAGTATTATGCTTCGCACCTAATATCGCTCAAACTGTTCATCTTGCTTTTACAATACTTTTAAGTATTGCACGAAAAAAATTTCAGCCTAAAAGTATGCACAGCAAATTTATTTGATACTTATCTGTGACCACATTGCTTCCAATCCGTCATTAGGCGAGCTTTTATACTAGTAATTAATAAACCTTATAATCATCCCACTGCTTATACAGCATTCGTCTCATTCTCTCACAGAAAGGTTCACTTCTATTGTGCGTGTCGGTCACATAATTTTTTATAACTTCGACCAGACACGTTTTATAGTTGAGACAGAGTATAAGAACTTTAATTTATATTCTTGTTGTTTTTAATGCAGGCCGGAGGTTTAGGTTTTTTAAAGAATCGAATTTTTTGTTGATATTTCGAAAATATACATAGTCTTTAGAGAATATACTGTTAAATTTCTGTAAGGATATTGACACTATTTCCGTTTCTATAGCCGTTTTATTAGGTAGGTAGCGCACAGTGTTATACTCATACTGAAAACTTCACGCTCAATTTATCTCAAAGCTACTTTATTCGACATGGTGTTGTAGAAAAAACCAAAATTATTTAGTGAAATCATCATCAACACTGTCGCTGAAGCCAGAATCACATCTTTTTGAAAATTTTCGTATATTTTACACTTAATAATTGGTTAAATCCCTATTTTCGGAACTTAAATTTCAAAAGCGCTCCATTCTGTCAATTTTCAATATATTATAATAAACCAAGGCACTTTAAAACCTGTCGATTTAAATAATTTCCACTGAATAAGCCAAACAGCAAAAAGCGGCGTATGAAGCATCGCATTAAAAATTGTTCATAGATTACAAAACTTACAAATATTCCTATCTTAGTATGTATTATACAGTGCAACTCATAATTTTGGGACTCAGGTTTGTTAATCTCTCGTAAAATTACTTGCCAATACAAGAAATTCTGCATCATACTTTTGTCTACTAACGTTTCTATAAGATATTTACGATGTTATCCATTTTGGGTTCAATATTCATTTAGCTACCATGACGTAAATCTGAATATTTAATTTTTGTAACGTATACGCCATGGTGCATTAAACCTAAGTGCCAAAACAAAGGTTGGTTCCACAGTGTTATCTATAAAGAATTGTATGAAGAATTTCTACATTTCCTTCTTAGTATCTTCAGCTCTAAATTGATTTTCAGCTCGTCCATATAAAACTTGCATTTTTTTTAACTTATATATAAATTTCTATTTGTAGATTCTTCATATGCACATTGCAAATATTGAGAAACTTCCATTGAGCACAACCGGCTCGCCTCTGCTTATACGCTGCAAGACTTTTCTTTCAGTAACATTTGTTATTCCCAAAGATTCTGAGTGTCATGATGTCTACACTTCATTAATGAAGCTCTATCAACCAGGTGAGTCGTTTCTAAAATTAAAATTATATACAATTTTTATTCAATAAAAATATTTACTGATTATTTTTCATTATTTTACAGTTTCCATTGACAAATTGTATTGCTTCAATTATTCACCCGCCAAGGATGATTTTCCAAAAACTGCTGGTTGGGATTTCTTTAAATTGGATAGTGAATTCAAACGTATGCGTGTTCCAAATGACATCTGGACGCTATGCACGCTCAACAATAACTATGAACTTTGTGACACCTATCCACGTCAGATCTATGTACCACAGGAGGCTAATACCGCTATGTTAATTGGCAGCTCACGCTTTCGTTCGAAGGGTCGCTTGCCTGCACTGACCTATCTACATTCCAATAAGGTAAAAATAAGTTTACAAGGATTTTATTTAAACTTATTATAAGAAGTATGCTTAAAAAAATATTCAAGTCACTTCTGTAAAGAGTCCTTAATTTAAGTATGAATTACGTATTTAATAGCCTTATTCTGGTGATTAACAATTGCAAATTTATTGACAAGCGTTAAAATTCCTCATTCTGAATTAAAATTGAAAGCTCATTATTTGACAAAAGTTGTCCATACCAGAAAAAGTATGGATAACAGAAATATTTATATAAAATTATTTTTGACTTTTCAACTCCATGTCCAAAAAAAAAATATATACATATAAGACTCATAAATTTGCAATTGCCAATCACCAGAGTAAGAATCCATTTAAGTATGTTTCAAAATAAGACAATTTCTGAAAACGTTCTGAACAAAGTTTTTTTAATTTTCCTATTCCTTAAATACTATCTATATACTCTTAAAATATTAAAAAGAACAGCCATTCATTTTAAATGACTTAATTAAACGTTTAAAATTAACTGTGTCTGGGTTTCCGCATGCTCTGCAAAGCTTCTCTGGATCTTCTTACACTAATTTAGACAACAGCCACTTTTAAATATGTCACTTTGAGAACATAATAATGTGACAGTTGAATGACAGCGCCATTCAAAAAATTCTAAATGCCAGTTAAGTGTAGACAAAGCAATAGACTGGGAGCAGACAAACATTGTCTGCTATTTATGTTTCTTATAAAATGTGGAAACAAAGACATTTATGGAAAATGGTGCTCGAAAAATTTACTTCAAGGCATCCAAATGATTTATTGTTCCAATTAGACAGAGTTTTTTAGTGTCATATATAAAACTATTTATTGCGTTAGCAGTCAGCATAATTGTCTTACGGTTGCTATCCATATGGGCATCTCCCAGTGGCACGGACGCGACATTCGCACGGTCTTAATTATTGGTGAGATTTAGTACAAATTAGTACAAAGTAATAAGCAATCATTCAATGGAACGGACGCGACAAAAAATATAAGTTTTTTTAAGCTCGTATAGAAATATACACAATTTAGCTAATTTTGAGAACTTTTTTTTATATAGAATATAAATGTTGATGGAGGTCAAAGGTAAACTATTCTTGGTAGACTTATGAAACATAAAAATTATCTCTTATCTTTTTTTAAATAGATATAGCACGAATACGGACGCGACATCATGGACGCGACAAATTTTTCCACAGTAGTAAAATACAGTAAAGATGTTCATTATAAATTTTAATAAAAATACATCATAACAAGTTGAATTCAAGTTACATAGCAGTAATACTAATCAAAATAAAAAAAAATAAAGTTAAAAACTGTTAGAGTGCTTTATTTTAATGTTTTTCTTCACTTTTGGTGGACCTTTTTTGGGAGATATGTGGGGAAAAACTTAAAATCATGATCAATGTTTGAGTAATTTTTATTAATGTGACTTGACTATGAATGTTGGTAAAATTCTACTACAAGTAATAAAAACAAAAATTAATTACTGTCAATTAAATAATTTTTGACGAACTGCATTTCAAAAATTAGAAAAGCGTTTCTGAAGGTTTTTATAAAATATTTAATGTGTGGCGGGTGTTACACAAATTTTGTATTAAATTAATTTATTATATATTTCCAGAAAATAATATTGTTTTTTGTTATAGTCGAAAATACAATAGAATTCAATAAAATAGAATATAAAGTTTTTCGTCTATTTACAAGAACTTCCTTTATTATAGTAGGTCTGTTTCCGTACTCACTTCAAGTAACTTGAAGTTACTCGAATGCGTTTCTTTACACATTTTTCCAGCACGAGAAAGAAGAAGAACAAGCAAAATGTCACTTTTTGTCGCTCTCTATTACTCGAACTTTACTTGAAAAATTTCATCGAGCACGAAACTCGAGCTTCAAACAGCTGATTGGCAAAGTGATAAAATTAAATTTCTGCATTGTGTTTTGAAAAAAATGTATGCAATGGGTTAGGAAATTAATGAAAATAGCTAAAATGAACGCTTACGAATGTGTTTTAAATACAAAAACAAAGCAATTACATTTTATTGTTTTCAAAAAACAGCTTTTGTGCTTGAAACTTACTTGAAACCGTTTCCGTACTTTTTGACAAATTTTCTCATTTTGATAGATAATCATAATACTCTCTATTACTCGAACTTTACCCGAATTTTACTTGAAGTGCGTACGGAAACAGACCTAGTGTCGTCTGCGCTGACAACAACTAAGACTACAGCTGATATTATAATATCTTAAAATATACTATTTTTCCCTTGGTAATGATTGTCGTAGAATGTTCCATGGTCAATTTGTTTTTTTAAGGATTAACGGTCGAAAATTTTTTTGTTAATTTCGCTTTAAATCGACTATATTCCAATCATTTAGACATCATCGCAAATAACAACGGAGACATGTATTTTTTATCAAAAATTACATACCTATCGTATTTAAAAATTTATTGAACGCTTTATTATTAATCGACGTTGAAGGTTTCTGTACATAAATTCTATAAAGATTTCACCAAAATCTTTTAAAAACATGCTTATAAGAAGTTCTTTAAAAACAAAAAAAAAATATTAAATATCGTCCATGGGAAGTCATTAACTTTAATATTTGTTTTCACTTTTAAATCATTGTGGGACGCATTTGTGCTCTATTAAATAAAACAAACCCAAAAACTTTCGCAACTCAAAGTCGGTTAGAAAGCAGTTAAAAGATAATTAAAAGCAATATTTTTGTGCTATTAATTTTGCCAAAACTTTGCATGCCTGTGTGCCAGAATTATTTCATGCAGCTATTTTCATTTGAAATTGATTATATTTAATCCTTTTTGTAGAACGCAATATATTCATAATCCAACATAAGCTTAGCAGCACTCACACTGCCACCACCAGTCAAACATGCATGCATTCCTAGATACAAACACACATACGAATACGAATGAACGACATGTTCCCAATGGTTGACAACTTTATGCCAACATATTTGAAGTAGAAATTATTGCATGAAATTCCCACCAAATTCCCACCGTGACAAAGAAACAAATTATTTATATACCAAACAAACAGATGTACATATTTATAAGCAAACACATCAACATATTTTGTACACACATACTTAGACAAACTTTTGTTTCTTGCAGGCATCAATTTGTCGTTGCAGCCAACCGTTATCCGGATTTAGTGCACGCTGCTTGGAGGATGAACAAATGCTGGAGGCTATACGTAAAACAAATCCAAATAAGGATTATATGTATGTCGTCGACACGAGACCCAGAGTAAGTTTGACGAATGTTCAGCAGCAGGTTCAACGCACATGAGACGTGTTGTTATAATTAAGCATGAATATCGAAAATATGTGAACTGTTGCCTGCTTTACGAAATGCAATTAATTTACTTGCCTTTTTTTGCCTTCTTTCGCCACCTCTAGATTAATGCTATTGCCAATCGAGCTGCCGGTAAAGGTTACGAAAATGAAGCATTCTACGAGAACATCAAATTCCATTTCCTTGGCATCGAGAACATACATGTGCAACGTACAAGCTTGCAAAAACTAATTGAAGCATGTGAGCTGAAAGCTCCAACGATGAGTGGGTTTTTGAATTCTCTAGAGTCTTCAGGGTGGCTCAAAAATATTCGTTCGATTTTGGATGCTTCCAGGTGGGTTATTGACAAAAAAAGCCATTTGTTTAAGTTAAGCATGATGCAGGGCATAAAGCTCATGTTGCTGTACAGTGAATGGACGAGTCTTTAGAACTTGAATTTTGATTTTCAAATTTTTTTTTTTTGATACACCTGACCATTAACAACTTGTAGATGAAGTTTTTTAGTTTGGGCTGTGTTTGGAAACTTACTGGTTTGATATTTAAATCCAAATTTAACTTTTCTTTGCAGTTTCATTGCTAATGCCGTGGACAAGGGAGTCTCTGTTGTAGTTCACTGCTCTGATGGTTGGGATCGTACTGCACAAGTTTGCTCTTTAGCCGCATTAATGTTGGATCCTTACTATAGAACAATCAAAGGATTTCAGGTTAGTTAAAAAATGTTACATAAATATGAACTGATTACTAAAAATATTTGTTAACTTACTCAAAGGCTCTTATCGAAAAAGACTGGCTGGCCTTTGGGCACAAATTCAGCGAACGCTGCGGACACATACAGACGGATCAACGTGAAGTCTCACCAATATTTACACAATTTCTGGATTGCGCCTGGCAGTTAATGAATCAACGCAATGATGCTTTTGAGTTTAACGAACGCTTTCTGCTAATACTACACGATCACGTGCACTCATGTCAGTTTGGCACCTTTATTGGCAACTGTGAGAAAGATCGTTTAGATTTAAAGCTCTCGGATCGTACTTTTGCGCTATGGGGCTTCATGGCAAATCATTTGAACGAGTACATTAATCCGTTGTACAAACCAGATGTGGATGAAACAATCAAAGCTAATTTAGCACCGCAGTGCATCAAGTAGGTGCATTTTCATTAAAGCCATTCGACTATTTTAATACTTTTTATATTTTTATATAGATTTTGGCGCGGCATGTACAGTCGCTTCGAAAGCGGTGTGCATCCTAGAGAACCTTTAAGCGACTTGCTGCTTGTCAGCAAAGATCACTGCAATTCATTGGAAGATCATGTCAATCATTTGACAAAGGTAGACAATTTTTTGAGGTCTTTTGAAGTTTTAAACATATTTTTCGACAGCGCATTGCCAGTTTCAAGAATTACATTTCAAAATCGGCTAAGAAACTACAAGATGCCACAACAAAGACCAACAAGGACTCGTCGACAACAGCAGAGATCAATGATAACAAGTAGGTGTACTTAAAATAACGCTTGAGATATAGTTTTGTTTATCGTTTATTTATATATTGAAATTAAATTGCATTTTTCTAAAATAAAAGGTACAATTACGATAAGAAAATGAGTGAACTTTCCTCAGCTGATGATGATCATCCATTGAAGTCATCTGATATGACATTCTCCAATCTCTCCGTAAGTTCTCATTAATTTACTTTTTCAAAACAATGTAAATCATTCGCATAGTTTTAATTTTTCGAAACTAACAATATGTATTCTAACGGCAAAAACTGTTACGACGAATTTATTTTGAAAATTAAAACAAGTTTTTCTGCTATTACAGCTCAGTGAACACACCGACTCGAACAATCTAAACGATGAAATCAATTCAGTTGCAGTTGATTGGAAATCGCTTCGAAATGTAACTGCCTGCTCCTGCTCTACACCTTTCGATCAATTCAGCAAAAAGGTAAATGCTTCCTTTTTATTTTAAATAAACACATTAATTATACCAACTTCATGCAGACCCACTGTTGGAAATGTGGCGACATATTTTGCGAACGTTGCATTGACAAAAGCGTACCGCTGCCGGGACTAGACAGCGGAAAACCAGTACCAGTGTGCAGAAGCTGTTTTCGGCTAGTGCAAAAGACTACACCGTAAATTTTAATTTAGCATGAAAACGTTTTGGAATGATGAAGAATATATTGCAGCGACCTGTTGCTGTTCGCAAGCACGAATTGAATGTTTGACTGGATTTTTGTGCTGAAAATGAGTAGCAGAAAACCTGATGCTTAAAGTGGACACAATTATTTCAATTATAAAATGTTAGTTACAAAATATAAACATTGTCGCATTTCCATAGTTTAATCAAAAAAAAAAAAAAAACATGCACGTTAGAGTTTAAGCATAATAAATGTAAATTTGATGTTGCTTCCTAATTATATTAATATATACCATACCGAAAAAACAAAATAATTTATTAAGCAAAAAAAAAAAACAAAACTAAATTAAAAAAAATAATTTAAAAGCATTGATTTTAAAACACTTGTAATGATTTTAATCATTTAAGCTTAAATTAAACGTGTTGCTTTATGTCATAAAATAAGGATAGCCAAAAACCTGGTGCTTACTACTATATGTTAAATTTAAAGCAAAATATTGGTTACTGTTATAATCGACTTTAGCTTAACATAATTTACAAGTATAGGCTGAATGCTGAAAATTAGAAAACTTTAACTTTGGAGTGACGATTATTGTCGCTTTTCTGTCTTTAAGCTTGCAGCTATCCTTATATGCAAATTTTGTATATGTTAACTTATCTTGAATAAATATTTTAAAAATCTCGTAGCACAATTGAAAAATTCGAAATTTGCAGTGTTATCAAAAATTCGTTAAGTGAGTTGCTTGAAAATCTTAAGAGCTTATAATTAAGTTATTATTTTCTTTCTTTTCTTTACCACTATTGGCTATCTTTCTTCTGTAGTTTAGAAATTCTTTTAATGTAAATGTGTTTTTTTTTCCTAGCTTACTGTTTTAATATTTTAACTGAAGTACAATGTTATATAACATATATTTAATTTTAAAACATACCTACACTTAGGTATATATATACATATATTTAAAACAATTACTAAGTGGAAATAAAGAATTTAAGCATGACTTATGTCTCGATAAATGTTCTCAATTCAAATTTCCAATTCAAATCAGTGAACTGTAGCAAAAACCATAGAGGAATTTTTATGAGTTGGTGTAGCGGACAATGAAACAGCTGTACAGACTGCTGGTGTTGTTAGAATTCTTATAGAAAAGATTTTTCTTTAAACTAACTAAATAATATTACAGTTAGTCTAACTAAAAAGTCTAACAATACTGAAGTAACTACATTTTTTTTTTTAGGAGCTCCTATAAACAGTCTAAAAAAAGACATGGATGCTAGTTAGTTCTGATGTATGGCAACAGAAAGACCCAATCCTGAGAATGTGGCGATGAATGTCTGACCACTGCGACGAAAATAGTGCTTAGTTCTGGAACATCTAAAGCAGGCACAATGTACGAACGAAGACCTAATCGGGCACTCATCGGCTTATTGTGTCGCTTGTTTTCGAACACTTCACTAACACTTTATTTCAGATGACTTTCGAGATACTTGGCTATATTTCGGGTACATTATAAGGTTGCACTTCACCTAATATCAATGTGCGATTCGTTTTATTTCATTAACTTCGCAGTTTTTCGTTACTATTCGTAGCTTTCAAAAATGAAATTGAGTCGGATATTCGGGACTGTTGTGCCTGAGTACATTGGTACGGACACAAATTGGTTCTCGGGAATAGTTCTATAAAAAAAAGGAACACCTGGTGAACTGTTTAAGCTACAGATCGGTGACATAGAAAACACGCTTGACAATGTAATGTAAAATCCCTTCGATATAATTTAGCCAGCCATCGGTTTAATAGTTGGAGTCGATTTTAACGCTAAGCATGAGTCTTGGAATGATAATGTCATTAATTTTAATGGTATAACCCTCTTTAATTGGCTCCAAAATCATACTCTTACGTTCTCAAGAATTTTTGATATATCGCCTTCGTTTCCAAATGGATCTTCTTATCTTGATCATTTTATATTTTCTACAAATTTAATAGATAACATTCATCAAAATTATTGTATCAAGAGTCTCTCTTCCTTTTCTGATCACTATCCTCTTTACTTAGAAATTAACTTAAAACATATAACCTTAGAATTATGTCAGCCAAAATTATTTGTTTCATACAAAAATACAAATCGGGATGAGATTCGTAATAATTTAATATCTACTATCGAAAATAAGTTGCCACCAAAAAATAAAAACTTACAAAATTCCGAAATTGACTCCCATATAAATTTTCTAACCTCCTCTATTAATTCCATAAAAGACTCACATACATAGTGAATTAATTGAATATAAAAATTCCAATAACATCTTTTTTGGAATTTCATCATCATTCAATTAAAAATTTATATAAGATTAAAAATCAATGGCAGCGAAAACTTAAAAAAATGTATCATGTATCAAATTTTAATAGAACTTCGAATGAATATAAACTGCTTGCTGTTCAGATTTCACTTCTTCAAACTATTATCAAACAACAAGTAGAAATTCATAAGGCTCGTGAGTTTGGTAAGAGCCTTTAACTTATAAAACCTGGTCCAAAGCTTACAAAGAAATATTCAATATAATAAGAAAGAAAAAAGATAAAGTTTACTCCAAAATTATTTTTGAGAATAATTGTTATATTGAAAATTCAGATAAAGCTGAAATTCTAAAATCTCATTTTGAAAAAGTTTACGAAAAAACAGTTCCTGACAGACCTGATGTATTCGAATTAGAATCTGAAGTTCTAACTACTCTTAATTCTTATCCTGTATCTATTTATAGTTTCAATCCGTCTTTTACTTCGATTTCTCCTCCTGCTAATTCACATTTTGTAAATACTGATGAAATATGTCATATTGTTCAAGATCTTAATACAAAGAAGTTTACTTGACCTGATAATATTTCAAACTTTCTTATTAAAAAAATGCCTGTTGTTGTTTCGATTTTCTTGCAATTATTATTAATAACTGTATAAATAATGGTTATTTTCCAGACCCTTGGAAAATTGCTAAAATTGTACCTTTTCAAAAAAAAAGTAAATTGCTTTGAAGTGAATAGTTTCAGACCTATTTCTTTGCTCTCTAATTTTGGTAAGATCCTGGAAAGAGTAATTCAAGATAAATTAGAAAATGATGTCAATGCTCAATATATTTCTGATTTTCAATTTGGTTTTAAAAAACAACATTCAACGGTACATGCTTTATAAAAGGATTGCCCAGTGTATTAAGTCTATATCTTGCTAGAGCTAGGGTAGGTACTGATACCCGTACTGATAACGGTTACTCTAGCTATATCAGTCCATGATATTGATAACAATTCGCGAGTTCTGCTGGGATTTTCCTAAATGTAGCCCAGGTAATCAAATTTCTCCATCTGCAATTAGCTAAGTCCAAGTAGTGCAGGAATATATTTCCCTTAACAAACCAACCCACCAAAGAGAGTGAGTTTATTTCGTCGATAATTGCCCCAGTTGCCTACTGATCCCAAAATAATACCTCTTTCTTTTCTCAATCTCAATTGACGATACACAAATTGATGTAGGAGACACTAGAAAAAAAAAATACAAAAGTACCCACATATAAGACAAAATGTCTTTTATTGATAAATCTCTGCAAAGTTAGATTAAGCAGAAAACATCAGTAGAGTTGACCAAAAACTCCCGCACTCAAATAAGCATATTTTGAGTGCTATAAAACGCTATAAATAAGCATATTTCCTCTTTTCATCATTCTGATTGTTTTAATATTTTGTTTTTAACTTTTTCAGCATTACAAATAAAAGCATTGTTTTGAATTAAATTCGCCACTTTTGATTAAATTCTTTCTTCATGTACTAGTTATAATAACCGATTTCCGTTGGTTTAATTCGCAAGATGACTGGCACGCTGGTGCACGGCAGAATAGAGACTTCAGTGACAACAGCTGTGACAAGTTCCGGAGGGGTAATATCATAGTTTAAATTCAATGGTGACATTTTGGTTTTTGTTTGCCAATTGGTGAGACAGCATTTATCGCTCAGAATTAAGTCATCTGGATTGCCCAACTCATTGTAGACTATGGCGTCAGTTTGGAAGCGTTCACTAAATTTGTGCGTTTCACAGCAGACAAGCACTGGTACATTGCAGGAGCGCGCTACAAGAGCCACTTGAGCAGTACCTGTGCGAGCCATTACATAGCCATTTGAGAGTAAGGCATGAGCACCCAACAATACCTTGGTCACTTCAGGCATAACAAAGCTAACGGCATTTATTAGCACATAGGTACAGGATATTTCCTTGGCACACAGCCGTCGCAACAATTCCTGACCCTCACAGAACGGACGTGAATCGACAACAATAACACGAAAATCAATATGACGTCGATGGGCCTCTTCAAAAATGTAGTTTATAAGAGAGGAGCTGGGAATGAAAGAGAGAATTTTAAGTTGGAAATAATTTAAAAACAACGTTTTTTCTTACCAGCCAAATGTCAGTATAACATCTCCGTTTGAAATTTTTTCTTGCATAGAACAACTAATGGCAAGCGCTGCTTTGCCAATTTGGTTCTCGAGATAAGTATCGATGAAGTGGCACAAATATGCCTTAAGCTGCGAATATTTTAAAATTATGTTAAAGCTAGCTCAGCTGGAGATAATAGAGTGAAAATTTACCTCTGTTTCAGGTTGATCGGTTGACAATTGAGTTAACACATGTTTAATATGTTTGTAAGCATTGCTTACGGAAACGGCTAGTGGTCGACAATTATGCAGATGATCCACACAATTTTTGATGAAAGCTTCCAAGCTACGTGAGAACTCCTTCTTTGGAGGTGTTACAAAATCTTGAATTATCTTTGAGTAAAAAAAATAGAAAATATTTTATAATTTATTTATAACTAAATATAAATGTTTACTAATCTTACAATTTTGAGTGCATTGAGAAAAGCAATGCATCTGGCATTGGAGCCAACAACAGTGCGCTTAGCATATTGTTCACCCAAACGCGCTATGATTGGATGAATTTGTGAGTTATTAACGAAAAGATTGATATCCTTTTGCGGCTTGACAAGATGATTGAAAAGTTTGACATTGCAATCGTTTACTTTTATAATTTTAACAGGTGATGCCGAGCTCTTGGAAGGCGAGGTAGTCCTGGGCTTTGGAGCAGCTTGTGATGTGACTGGAGTTGTTGCTTTCTTGGATAGTGTTTTGTTAGATGCTGCGGCTGCTGTAGGCTTGGCGTGTGCAGCGAGTGTCTGCGATTTTGCTGCACGTTGTGCTTCTTGAATTGCGCGTCGTTCTGCTTTTGTCAAAGCTGGTTTTTTCTAAAATAAAAAAGGTTCATTAGTACTTATTTTGTCGCCGATTTTTATTGAACTTGAATGGTTATGTTTGTCAGTTTTTAGTTTAAAGGTCTTGTTAGACTAAAAGCACATGATTTAAGAAAAATTTCATTTCTGCCTGAAGGCAAGAAAAAATATTGAATTGATTGATTACCTTTTCGAAACTTTCGGCTGCTTCTGTGTTAGACCCTGTAACCGATACAACAGCTGGCGCAATTTTAATGTTTGACATTTTTTGCGTTAACTCAACAACCACATCTGCAGCAACGTTTTGTTTGGAAGTTTTTATAGCTTGCTTCAATAGCTTCTTTGCTTCTCTTTCGGCTTTTATTTGCTCACGCGATTTTTCCCCTGTTGACGGTGCTGGTGTTGAAGTAGTATTTGCAGCAGGTGCTGTATTACCTGCAGCAGGTGTTGATACAGACGCAGTGTTTGGTGCTGGTACTTCTGGTTTGGAGTTTTTGGCACTTTCTAAAGTACCCACAATGGGCGGAGCAACGTTAGCTACCTGAGATCCGGAATTTTGTTTCTTAGCTTGTTTAGCTAGTTTTTTTGCTTCTCTTTCCGCCATGACTTGTTCCCGTGATTTTCCAGTTGTTGATGGTCCATTACTTATTTCTGTAACTGCTGGCACTTCCTTCATTTTTTCGTCAGTTTTTTTGTTTTCTAAGCAATCAGTTGCTTTTTTAATTGTATTAGATTTTGGCGTTATATGAGCGTGGGTATTGCACTCCTTACTGGAATTGGAGTGTAGATTTTCCTGAAATTTTGTGGTTTTCGCGTTATCACTCTCAGAATTACACTCTCTTTCAGTTGAGCTTTCCTGAACTAATGACTTTGTTGATGCTGCGAGGGAATTTGCCTGCTTGGCTGCAATCTTTGGGCGCTTTGGACGAATACGGTTTTTTTTCTTTTTCTTTACTGGGCCGTTGACAGTCTGCGCTGCGTCTTGAATTGGTATGACCTAAAATGTTAAAATGAAATTAGAAGTAATATATTTTTATTTCAATAAAATTTAAGGATCAAGTAAGGATTAAACATACAGCAAACAACAACGAATAGTGGCGGTATATTAAAAATACCTTTTATAATTATAATAAGAAAATGAAAAGCAAACAAGAGACTGAAAACTGACAACTAAAAAGTAGATATAAAAAGCTGATGTAAATTATATGCAGCACATGCAAACGTGTCTCGCCTTGGTTAAGTACCTTGGTTTCTTGTCCGTTAGCGCTTGGCATTTTGCTGTTGTGCTATGGAACGAGAAAAAGTTTATTAAACTTATTTGAATTGAAGGTATATTAATACATTCTATTTAAACTTGGGATTTTATCTAAAAAGTTGAAATTTAAATTTGTATTTCTACATTTTCAGATATACATGGCTTATACTAGGCCGATTCTGAGATAAATTTAGCTGCAATTAATGCTTTCTCAGCATGATGTATGGAGTTATTAACTGTTTACTGAAATATACCTTGTTTTAAAGCACTGTAATATTAAATGTTGTAGATAACTTTAGTTTAAAATAAACTTTACTTAAATTTGCAATAAATATGCAAAAACGATTGTAGAGTCAAGGAAAATTATTCAACATTTACGTCAAATGATGACATTCTCTATTATCAGGGATGGCATACCTATATTGTGAATAAACTTTAAGAGCACAGTTTACGAATATTATAGACGATGCAAGTCGATTGCTGATCTAATAGGACTGGAGGTATGTTTACGCTAATCTCCAAAACCACACAAACGATTTTAGTTAAATTTTGCGTAGGTGTATGTAGAGTTGCCAGTTTGAGGGAAATTTCCCTTTTTGAGAGATTTTTCTACCTTCTGTTGAGCTAAAAGGGAAACATTTTGCTTCGTAGAACAATAACAAGGGAATTTTTATATCGAAAATTTTGGAAGAATCGGAATATTTTATGAATCCAAATTGCTTTTTCGAATTCATCTTCAACTTGGAATGGACTCTAGACATGAATCCGTTTGGTCTCTTTTTTATAGATTCGAGACGAAATCTTTTTTTTTGTTTATAATGCGATTTGGTAACGACTTAAAAAAATGCCATTTATGTAAACGTTCGAAAATTGTTTTATAGTTTCGTAACGGGTTCGAAATGGGTCCGTCGAAATATAAAACATGGAACTCAGCGCTGACGAACTCGTAACGAGATCTAAACGGATTCGCGTACGGTTTTGTGCTATTGAGGGTATTGTGGGTATTGATATAATAAATTGAAAAATAGCTGTTCTTAAGAAATTTTTTAGTAAAACTGGTAGAAAACGGGTCCGATTGTAATAAAACTACACACGTTTTGTAAGGAATATAATAAAAATGTATTTCATATTAAAGTTATATATGAAAGAAATTCAAGAGATTTTTCTATATATTAAAAGGGAAAAAAGGGATTTTTCAGTTGTTTGTGGGAAAAAAACCTCAAGAAAAAGAGGTCAAAATTGGACCCGAAAAGGGAATTTGTTGGAGAGATCTAAATTTTGTTTTTTTAAATATATTTGACGAAATTTTTTCTTAGATTTCTTATTCAAAAAGACATACGACAACAAATTTGAATATGTTGTATGACAAAGGGTGTCCGCGGCAACTTGTAATATATTTATAATAATATATTTTAACATCTCACATGAAAAAAGTCCATTTGCTGCATCAGTAAAAAACAGCTCATTTCTTTAAAAAAAAATCGGCAAATCAAAAAAATGTTGACTAAAAAAAAAAGTTTAATATAAAATTTGATGGGATGAGGAAAGAATTCTTTTCATAAAAATCCAAAAAACTAAATAATTGAAATGATATTCTAAACAAAATAGGTCTTTCAAACTCCAAGAATTTTTTCACATGCAGTATTATTTTTGTCCATTGAAAACATCTTTTTCGAAAAAATTTTATTTTTTCCACAACTTATTTATGCAGTATTTTAAAAAATTATTCTTATTCATTTTTAATTTAACTATTTGTCTAAAGATAATTATATTTAATATTCAGATAAACGTTGATTTTTTTTTTGGCCTTTTGTTGTTTGTTTCTTAAATGAATTGGGCTACGGTCAAATAAAACGACAAAGTTCAATGTTCTCATATTTAATATTTTATTTTCAATATTTCGACGCACTTTGTGTCTTCGTTAGGGCGGAAATTATTCAAAATTTTTAGTTAAACACTGAAACAAGTTTTTGAATTTGTTCAGAACAAATTTTGTAATTTAAACTTCTTTACTTTTCAAGTAACCCGTTTATGTACGTTAAACAGACGTTTGTTCACCGAATTCAGTAAAACTAAAAACATGTGATTGCACTAATCAATTCATGACGATTTGAAGTTGATACTTGCTTGATATTGCTTACGCCCGTATGATACTTAATTTTTTTGTCCAATTTTCCTTACTGAAAACAAGTGGCACGTGAGTAAGACAATAAACGTATTAGATGATTCTAATATATTATGCGAGGATAGGATAGTGCGACGAATTGAGAGAAACGTCAATAACAATGCATTAAATATACAGTCCGTCCCACATTTTTTCTCTAATTCGTACTATATGCATATCCTCAATTGAATTCACCACAATTCACCACTCACACCAATTCAATTTACGCTTGCGCTATATTTCAACTCTTCTAAATTAATTTTCAAACCATTAAATTGGAAAAAAACAATAAAGTATCATACGGGCTTTAAGCTATGACAAAGTTTTTTTGGTTGAGAAATATTTTTCTTACTTAGAAATATTGTTTTATATTACATATTGTATACGGAGACATTCGAATAATATATGGTAATTTTTATATAAATGGTTTTGAGTTTATAAATAATCTACAAAAATATCTTTAAATAAATCTTTCAACAAAAACTTTCAAGATTTTTCTACACAAATTCCAATTATCACATAAAAAAATTTTCAGCGCATATGTAACATATGAACTTGCTTAATAATATCCGGTGGCAACATTAAGAATAACATACATTTTCGAACGAAGCTGAAGAAAACTTAGAACAGCTGATTAAATAAGTTTCCGAATTTTTTATCGGCGAAACGTCAACAAAGTTGAAAATTGTTTCTTGTCAGCAAGTAAAAGAATTTATTCGATTTAATACAAATTTCATCAGAAAACGGTTGAGAGTTAGTCAACAACTAAGCTCCGAACTTTCTTGGACAGTTTTTAATATAGATGTGCAGAAAATTTTATAGTCTTACATACGAAAAAACGAAATGGCTTTGGAACAGAAATTAGTTCTTCTCTTTGCGTTTGTGTCCATTTTGCTAATAATTGTAGCTCCCTGTGTTGGACAGAATGCCGTTCTAACTGGAGGCAAAATTGGCGAGTCCAAAAGTGTTAAGAAAGAACTTAAAGTTAAGCTACCAACAAATACGGAACCACCTGTATTCGATACCCACGCTATGGATGGTAATGAATCTGCAAATGCTGTACTTCAAAATCAAGAGAAACCTCGCAAAGCTGACATTGAGGTAGACGCTACTCCTGAGCCAATGCGTTCAAAGGCTGCTGTTGCTACTACTGCTGCTGCTGCCCCCGTTGCGGATCAGATCCAAGTTGAAGAATCTAGTTATAAGCAAAAGATCTACCAAAGTGATGATGAGATACCGGATTCCTTTCAAGCTAGTTTCTATTTCTTTCTTTGTTTGAGTAGCGTCGCCGTTATTTTCATTATAGTCAAAGTGTACAGGTAGGTTTATAACGGAGTCAAATATAAGCTAAATATATATTAAACCTCATTTATTTGCCAAGCAGATTGAGACTGTCTCGTGCAGAACGTAAATACGGCGTTCAGGGTGATCGTACGACTCAGGAGTTGACTCCACTTCCTATTTCGATTGAAGATGGAAACAGTGATGATGAAGACCAGACACTGTTCGAAATCAATCGCCAACAAATAAGAATATTATGAGTGCTTTAGACGATTGTCTTTAAACTTATGCCACTCAAAAATTATTTCTCAATAAGCGTTCATAAATTTTACAAATTGCTTCGCCTTTAAATTTTGCTCATTTACGTCTTCTCTATACTTACTTTACATATATATATATATTCACATACAATTCTTTTTAACAAAAATTATACAAAATCAAAATATGCATTTCCTTAACATTCAAATAAAACAATTATTTTGTTTTGCATTGTAACAAATATGTGATACTTAAAACAACATTTAAAGTGCATTCTTTCAATGTTAATAAAATAAAAATATTTTGAATTTAAAGGAGGTGTTTTCAGTTTTCTAAAAACTAAAAAAGAGAGCCGAACTGAAATTTTCAGAAGATCATTCTAAAATTATGTAACAAAACTGGATTTCAGCAAATATCGGCTCATAATTTTACTCTTCTCGAAGTAATAAGCTTAAAATTGAAGCGTTTAAATACTCAACAGGAATATCCGATTGTTATAAAGCGTATAAAATTTTGAAAGTAGATAGAATAGTACCTTCCTGATTAAGCTTTGCCTTCAAACCATGCTAGTCTACGAAAGAGGTTTTAGGTAATAATTTATTATAGTCTTGTGTGTTCAGGATCCAATGCACTCAATATCTTGTTTTAATGAGTAATAAGAGCAAAATAGATTTCAAAGTGATAATCTTTTACCATATATACCATTTCAGTTTGTTTGACCCCTACTTTTGGGCTGTTCTCATAGAAAATCTTTTTCTATCAAAACCAATCTATCGATTGGTTAATCTTTAGCGGTTTTCAAGATCTGGAGTTTATGTTCTTGTATTCTGTATTTTTGATAAGTTTGATATTTGTAGTAAATTTGACAATTATACACAAACAAAACATACATTTTCCAAATACTATAAATACTAATTTTACAATGGTGGAACCCTATTGTAAATTATGCATAGTATTTGTGTATTTGACAAACAGCTCTTTTGACGGTCCATGGCAGCACTGCATTGTAGGAGTGCTCACAATCTGTAGCAAATTCTTTTTAATTTACTTAAAATACTACAAATACTACAGATCGTGAATACCGCTATTTAATTGAACCATTGCAATGTGTACGATTTACTATAATTTCGTTTCTTTATTAATATGGCAACTTTAACCAATATTGCCCAATAGCGCCAGAAGAGCTCAGCTACTGTTTTAGTAAATAAGTGTGTGTGAAATGTTGAAAATTGAACAGAATACGAAAGTTTCACTTTTCTGTCGCAGCTCATCGTTATTGGTCGTGATTGTTGTTGAACAGTAAAGAAAAATTAAATTAACTTTTTTGTATATTCGTCGTGTGTGCAGTTTTTTTAAGAAAATAAAAATAAAATTTAACAAATTTACACTAAATTTGCAGTAAACTTTTTGTGTGAAAAGGTAATTTAAGCAGTTTTATAATGCAAACGCAAAACTTGTCTCGACTGCAATTGCAATTGTAATTGAATGAAAAAATAATGAAGTGGCAGCGCACACAGCGACAAAAATACAAATTGTTTTAAAATATGTTGAAATAAAGGGGAACAGCATAAATATCATTGGATTATGCTATTGGAGTAAGATTTGTATAAATCTGATTGAGTAAATTTAATATATTTTAAATAATGAATAAAAGAAAATTTGAAATTTTCTGTTCAATCGTGAAATTTAACTATTGTGCAAAAAGGCTTGGCTGAAAGTTGGTTAAAATTGAACGTCATTTCTTGTCTCGAAATTGAAGCTGTGTTGACAGGTGTGCTCGCTCTTTTAACACAAGTGAATGGGCAACAAAATCGAATGTAAGAATGAGTCAGCCTTATGTTGATCTTGTCTTATAATTGATTGAACTGCAATTGAAGGTTATGTTGAATGAAGATTTTATTGAGCAAATAAAAAATTAAAGCAAAATAATACAACAAAGATTTTGCTTTAATACTTGAAGGGACGGAAAACTACAATGGTTAAAAAATCGTCTTAAATTGCATACAGGTTGCTACCTGGGAAAAGTTGTTCGTTTGCTTCCTTCTTCGCATCGCACAGTGTAGAGTGAGTGTGTTTATAACATTTCAATCGAAGTTTTTTGTTGGTCTCCCAGCTTTCTAAATCAACCAAGGCTACAGGAAGTCATTTATTCCTGCAGGTAACGGTATACTAAATCAGGTTTTTAGTGTAGGCAGTGGAGGTCTACATTGTAGACTACATTGAGTTATGCTTTTGTTTATCAATTGTGTTTGTAATCATTAATCGTTGGTGTTTTCATAAAAGTTTTTCAATAACTATTGATAGCTTTTTGAAAAATATTTAATAAAATGAGATTCCATAAAGAAAAAAAAAAATTCTGTAGGGCTACTTGGGTCTCTACAGTTCAGATACCCGGGTTTATTTTAGTACTGGATTCGTAATGATAAATTGAACGAAAGTTGATTTTATGTATATTTGTAAATCTTTAATGACGTCGTTTTGTATGCATATCAAGGTAAAATTTGCCTTGAGAAATTGTCATTGTGGCGATTGATTTCAAAAGTGGACATAATCGTCCAATGTATTGTATATCCACAATACTCCTAATAGTTGCTCAAATACTGGAACATTCCAACAGTAGAGTTGCTAAAAATTCGTGGTGAAATAAGATACCAAAACATCAGACATAAGTTTTAATGTCTATGGAAACATAGGTATAACATTTTTGGCAACTTGTGGTCGATTACAATTACATTTTTATGATATTATATTTTATTATTTTTATTATATTGATATATCCCCTAAAAATAGATATAGAAAGAGGTAATGACAAAACAACCCATATTCCAATTACCATTTTTCAGCTGTTTCCGCCACTTAAAAATTTGTCGTCCATTATGTTATTGATTGAATTTTATCTCATGTTTTTAGCTTATAAGAGGTCATAAATAATTCGTAAATAGGCAATGAGTGCTGAATTATTGTTGTTTCAGTATCAAATAGTTGCAAGCAAATGACGTACGTCAAAACTTATCACTTTAAAATATAAAACGTCATACCTTCAAACTAAGAAGGTAAATTTAAGCTCTACAGCAAATAAATAATATTGCAAAAAATTAATCACTAGCAAATGGTTGATCCTTATCGATATGATGGCACTTTAAAAGTTATAAAAGAATTTTGAAGCTTAAAATACTTTTGAGAACTTTAATACCCAAAACAGACATAACTTTTGAAAGATATTCTTTTGAAAAAAAGAATGTATATTAAAAATTTCACACATGCCACTCAGCATTTCATGAAAATTATGAACAAATTCTAAGCAATTTTGACTCTTCTGTGCGATTGAGACAATCGAAATCAATCTTTTTTAACCGAGTTTTTAAATTAGTTTTGAATGTATATTGATCAAGTTTCTGACTCATTTTCGATTAGTTTTCTATTTCGATTCAATTTTGAATCGCTTTGAAGTCTATTTTGTAGTCGCTTTTAGACAAGTTTTGCAGTTACTTTTTAGTCCGATCTAAGCTTTATTTTGTATAAATTAAAATAGAACTTGTGTTTATATTTTCAATAAATATATTATATTAATAATAATTTTAAGTAAAATATTATTTCATTTTGAAATTTATAAAAACATTTTATTTTTAATATATTAAAAAAAAAAACTAAAAGTCTACGTATCCCTTCGTTCATACGGTCTTTAGCATTCACAAAATGCTTTTGCGGTCAATTTTCATATCCGTGTGGTTGCATTTGTTTTTGATATGGCATATATCTAAGAAGAAAACTAGTAGATTAATTCTTTAATAATAGTATTTTATTCTTACTTTAAATAATTGTTTCAAAAGACTCTTAAATTCTTTTTAATTGTTGCAAGGAAGCTCCTGAAAAGTTATAAATTTCTGAAAAATTTTTATTCGCAGAGTATGTAATAATGAAGAAAGAAAATTAATAATATATGATAATTTCCATTGTATGACAAAATATTTATTATGAAATTATAACGAAACTTACCGAAATACATTTGAAAACAACGTCGACTTGATTTCCAGAGTGACAAAGTGGCAAATTGTAAACCATACATGCTCGAATTTTTTGCTGTCCGAACTTCCTATAACTAATTGATAAAAATGCAAGGTTCGGTTTTTACGGAACAAAGCGTCTAGTCAAACGTTTCGTTCAGTTTCGATCAAATACGTTAGACCATTTTGATTAATAACAATGTTTCACGTTTGCTTGAATTTACTTGTTACGTCTCGTCTCGTCTATTTTGGTTGGCCCTTTTGTTCTTAATTTTCATCAATGAAATTCTGAAAGTGCAGAGATCACGGAAATATGCTTGGTTTTGCATATTTTATCTCTTGACACCTATTTCTTGTTAAAATTTTTAATAAAAATTCAAATTTTTTGCCTCTAAGTGCTACCAGTTTTGTGACACCGGTGGCTATGGTACACTTTGTTTCAAAATAGGTGTTTAATTTGTGGTAAAACTAGCAAAATTTTTAAATTTGATAAACCATGTTTTGTGGAATGGCTTTAACTACACCATATCAAAAGTATAAATCACACAAAACGAAATTTTAGAAATTCAGAGCCAATGAAAATTAACAACAAAAACACAATTTTTTTCAATTTGATCCGCTATAGTACCGTTATCAAAAACAAGTCTGTACTTTTTTTAATGCGAAATGAAAGGATCAATCAATTCTATTTCCAAAACCTTTTATTTATAAAAATTGATTGAGTAGATGTAGATAGTTTTTAAAATCACAAAAAAAAAAAAATTCTGACAACGGTGTCACCATGATACCGAAATTGTTAATACAGCAGCTCTAGGCATTGTTAATATCCCGTTGTTATTTATTGGAATAATCATATCAAATGTTGAATGTGGACGAAAAAAATGGAATATTGTCAAGCACATTTAAAATTCCATTATATAGAGATTTCCAGGGATATTCGTTGTTATTATATTTATTGCAAATAATACTTGATTTTAACTGATATTTGTTGAATTTATATCTTAGATACTGAAAAAAGCTTCATGATTTTATTCGGAACTATTGGATTTAATTCAATAAAGTGTAATAAATTATTTGAGCAGATATGGATGTACTGTACTTCATCCTCTCCCAATTGTCTTTGGCACTGACGAAACGGTTTAACCTTCTTTGATGGAGTATATATACGACTTGACCCTATCAATATTATGTATTTCTCAGGAATGAATCCGCACAATTGAAATGTGGAACACTAAACTTCGTGAACACCGAAATCAAAGCGAACTCTTTCACATCCTTATACAATTGTTCTTTATGGAGAAGATAAACCCTTGCAATCGCTTTACATGGTCTGTAAAATTCTAAAATTCTAAAATTTGAATTTGAAATTGGTGGAAAAGAATATTGTGTGACATTTTCAGGTGGCAACTTGCTCCTTTACTTGCAGCGTTTTATTTTATTTATGTGATGTCAATAAACCTCTGATTTGTTTATTTGCTTTTATTGGTAAACAAAATAAAAACGAAATCAACAAATAAAATAAGTGCGTATAATCGCGTTAAATACTACCCTGAATAAATGCAGTTAAGAGAGCTTCAGATAAAAATTAAAGTAAAAGTAACAACTAAGTAAACAGCTGATACAAGCAAGATAGTGAATAATCCATGATAAATTAGTGTACAATTATCAAGAAAACCATTTACTTGAATCAGTGTTTTCTAAAAATCCAAGTGAAATAATAAGCAAATTTGTAGTTATAAAAAATGTTGTCAAAAATCTTTCTTTTTTTATCTCAAATTTATTATGTGTGCGCTCTAGCTTCTTTCCATTTAAACTAAAATTTTTCAATTTTCAATTTACATTGAAAATAATGCTATTCCATTAATTTTGCGTGACGTTCGTATTACTTATTGCGAAGTTTAATCATTTAATTCGATTAGCAGCAGATATGCATGGTTTCCTTCTGGGTGTTAACTCTTCCGTATAATCCATTCACGTTGAAAGCATTACGAACTTCATATAAATTATATCATTATTTTGTTTTGCCTAGAGGCATGCCTATGATTTTATTATTTTATTTAAATATTGACTTTTGCATAGAAAATATTTGCTTTTTCTTAAATTTCGCACACAGACAAAAACTGACAGTTTCGTTATTTAAAACTCCATGTTTTAAATATGAATCTTCTGAAAATTACATTAATAAAACTTATTAATATCGAAGCATCACCATAAATCGTTAGTTTAAGATATGGCTCATTTTACTTGTATGCGTGGGTGCTAATACACCTCTGCTTTTTAATGATCGGCATTGAAATTGCTTTTTAAAAAGCAGTCTCATCATTTACATATTTGTAACTGTATAAACTGTCTATATTATTATTACTTTTCAGTTCCATTATTCCATCCAATCTGTTGTTATTTCTTAAATCGTAAAAATAAAACCGACCAAGAGACAAGCCAACCCTAACAGAAGAACGTCCTCCAGTAAAATGCAACGTCAAAGTTCCCACGGAACGTCAACGATATTGAAACACACCAACCTGGAGGAAATATGGACCGATCTCGAACAGGGAATAATACAAGTATTCCAGCCTGAACAGTCGCTTACAAAGGTGCGCTATATGCAGTTGTACACGTATGTCTACGACTATTGCACGAGCGTCAATACAACACAAAACAATCGTTCCACCAACAAGTCTGGCGGAGCCCAACTTGTGGGCAAAAAACTCTATGATCGATTAAAGGAATTCTTAAAGAACTATCTTAGTCAGTTGTTGCAGAATTTTGTCTCCATAAAGGGCGAAGAAGTGTTACTTTCGCACTATACCAAACAGTGGGTTGCCTATCAGTTCTCTAGCACTGTGCTTAATGGCATTTGTTCCTATTTGAATCGTCACTGGGTGAAGCGCGAGTGCGAGGAGGGCCAGAAAGGAATTTATGAAATTTATCGTTTAGCTTTGGTCACATGGAAGGAGCATCTCTTCAAAATACTCAATGAACCAGTGACAAATGCAGTGCTCAAGTCTATCGAAGAGGAACGCAATGGTAAGAGTATAAATCGCTCGCTTGTACGTAGCGTTATTAACTGCTATGTGGAGCTTGGTTTCAACGAAGAGGATTCTGATGCCAAAGAGCAAAAATTGGCTGTATATAAGGAGAATTTTGAAAAGAAATTCATTGCCGAAACTGCTACTTTTTACGAACATGAATCCGATGCTTACTTGAGCAACAACACAGTGACTGAATATATGAAGCATGTAGAACAACGCTTGGATGAAGAGCGCAAACGTGTTGATCGCGGCGATTTGAACTGCGTCTTGACGTCGTATTTACATGAAAGTACACACGATTTGCTTGTCAATACCTGCGAACAGGTGAGTTTGTATATTTAAATCCAAATTTTAAAACTCTTGATTGTTTTATTATTCTTATTTTCTTAGGTTTTGATTGAAAAACATTTGGATATATTCCGCGCAGAGTTTCAAAATCTACTCAATTCTGACAAGAACACAGATTTGAAACGCATGTATTCTCTAGTAGCACGTATTCCTAAGAATCTGGCCGAATTAAAGACAATACTTGAGGAACACATTCTGCAGCAGGGTACACAAGCTATTGAAAAGTGTGGCAATACTGAGGCCGCTAACGATCCAAAGATCTATGTTCAGACCATATTGGAGGTGCACAAAAAATATAACGCACTAGTTTTGACAGCCTTCAACAATGACAACGGTTTTGTTGCCGCTTTAGATAAAGCATGCGGTAAATTCATCAATTCAAATGTAGTAACACAGGCCAACTCTGCCAGTAAATCGCCAGAATTGCTTGCCAAATATTGCGATCTTCTGCTTAAGAAGTCCTCTAAAAATCCCGAAGAGAAAGAACTTGAAGATAATCTTAATCAAGTCATGGTTGTCTTCAAGTACATTGAAGACAAAGATGTATTTCAGAAATTCTATTCGAAAATGCTTGCCAAACGCCTCGTCAACCACACATCAGCCTCGGATGATGCTGAAGCGGTGATGATTTCCAAGTTGAAACAAACCTGCGGCTACGAGTATACAATTAAATTGCAACGCATGTTCCAAGATATTGGCGTCTCCAAGGACTTGAATAATCAATTCAAGAAACATTTACAAGCCTCCAATATACCACAAGAAATTGATTTTAGCATTGAAGTGCTCTCCTCGGGCAGTTGGCCATTCAATCAGAGCAGCAATTTCTTGCTACCTTCCGAGCTAGAAAGATCCGTGCAGCGCTTTAATAATTTCTATGCCACAAGACATTCGGGGCGCAAACTTAACTGGCTCTATCACATGTGCAAAGGTGAGCTGGTTACCAATTGTTTTAAGAACAAGTACACGCTGCAAGCGAGCACATTCCAAATGGCAGTGCTGTTGCAATTCAATGACCAGACTAAGTTTACCGTGCAACAGTTGGGCGAAAATACGCAAATTCAGCAGGAGAATCTGATTCAAGTAAGCTGCTCTCTAGTACCATAATTTATAGATTTAAAGAACATTATTTTTTTCTTTTAATTAGGTGCTGCAAATACTCCTTAAGGCCAAACTACTCACCAGCGCCGATGATGAAAATTCTCTGAATACAAATTCTGTGATGGAATTGTTTTTGGGCTACAAGAACAAGAAACTGCGCATCAATATTAATCAACCACTCAAGACTGAACTGAAGGTCGAACAGGAAGCGGTGCAGAAACACATCGAAGACGATCGCAAGTTGCTCATACAGGCTGCTATTGTGCGCATCATGAAGATGCGCAAGAAGCTCAATCACACCCAACTGATTAGCGAAGTGCTTAACCAGCTATCGACGAGATTCAAACCCAAGGTACCGGTCATTAAGAAATGCATCGATATACTTATAGAAAAGGAATATCTGGAACGAATGGAAGGTCAAAAGGACACCTACAGCTATTTGGCATAAATTGCCTATCTATTTGTGTTTTACATGTACCATGTAGGAGCAGGAAGAGATACGAAACACGCGCTGTGTGCAATTTATTATTATATAGTTTTCATTCAGTTTATATAATTGAACAT
Organism: Tetanocera ferruginea; assembly: GCA_958299015.1. NCBI lineage: Eukaryota > Metazoa > Arthropoda > Insecta > Diptera > Sciomyzidae > Tetanocera > Tetanocera ferruginea. Next base: position 11,429,687 of record OY282640.1, read on the forward strand.
TCATCATTACGAACTTACATCAAACAAATGGGCAAGCGTCGTCAATGTACGAAATTTAAAATAGACGGACATCATGCTGAACTCTCAGCGTGATGAACACCATGCAAACAAATACATGACCCCTTCCCACATACACACACACACACGCTGTTAGTGTTTTTAATTATTCATGAATTGAAAAAAGAAAACAACAACAAAATACATATTAAAATAACATACATAGATGTTAAATTTCATTTTTATTTCGTAGCTTATTTCTATAGTTTAGTTCGCTGAAAGAATATTAAAAAACAAATTTTAACAATTCTACTTTAAATAATAAAATTAATAAAAAATAAAAAAATCAAATATGTATAAATGTGTTAAAATATAAATAAATAAAAACAACAAAAAAAAACATTTCAGCAAATTAAAGAAACAAGTTATGTGCTTTTTAAATTCCTTGAAATTGGTTGAGATGTAAATAGAGGATGGTGCAAGGTTTAGGAGTATCAAGCTTTTATGATAACGGAAAGAAATATTATTTCAACTCTGCGGACATTTGGAGCAAAACCAGTGCTATAATTCGATCTATCTGCTAGACAAAACGTAACTAACAAGTTTACTGTTAACATATGTGGAACCCAATTTAACTTAAAATAAATAGAATTTTATAGAAATAACATTTTGTTTTGCAATGCAATCAATGCCAAGTTCGAGTAAAAGTGGAATGTATAACCTGTTGATTTTCGCACGCGTCCCAACATATTTTTATAGTTTTGGCAATATAACAATATCAATTATCCAATTTAAATTAAGACGTTACAATTCTAAAGTTTTCTGTAGTCCAAGACTTCTTTGACGAAAAAGTGTAGATGATTTATAAAAGAAACTTGCTGCTTGCTGAAAAAGAGCATAAAATAAAAATTTCATGAATTGAAAACTGTTCAATGTTTCTGATAGCGTTCATGCAAGAATTTGGGAATTTTATATGAAATTTTCATCAACGAAATGTACGGCCGAATGAGCATATTTAAAGAAAGAGGAATTAAAATGAGAGATAAATCATACATGATGCTTTTAGCCTTGGATTGGTGGGTCATTAATAGTCTTAAGAACTAGGGCTTAGACACATTAAGTTAAACTCTACAGAAACTTGACAACTCGAATGGCTCTCTCTGCAAAGTACACAAAGCTTGATAATTGAATTCTAAAATTAAACTGAAATGATTGATTAGGTTAGTTGAAACCAAAAAAAAAAAAAACGTTTCCAGCCGAATGTTAAAGATCCATATTGTTCCTTACTCGAAGAAGAATTATTATCAACAAAATGATGGCGATTCCAAGCACATCGATACTATTTTCCAATTTTCTTCTCAAAGTTTTCAATTTATAAAATGACTTTCGAATGACCTACGATCTAAAATTTCGCTCTTGAAATGAAGATTTTCTAGCTCGTGTTTTAAAGATTTATTTTATTTTTGCCACATTTTGTTTAAGTTTAATTGAGATTAACCAACAGTTACCTATAAAACTTGTTTATAGAAAACCTTGGATATTTTCTGTACAATGATTTGTCACTTGAATGCATTAGCACTGAAGAGCCAGACCATTCATAGTTATTCATAATGCATTCATAGTTATTTATAATATTTTTTCAGAATTGATTTTTATTTGTCAATTAAACGAACTGTATGTGCTGCCGATACTTGAGTCGGCATAACACATTAATGCAATTTAAAATATTCCTTAAAATATATAATATGTATGTATATATTTTAAATAGAAAGTTATTAAATGCTTGCAACATCAAGCAATTCTCACTATTGCTTTATAAATTCAATACGTAAGGAACCTGACATAGAAACTTAAAATATATGTTTATACGAATATAATAAAACTATGACACTTCAAAGTCTTTTACAAAATAGAAAAATTGGAGGATATGAATAACACTGAGATCCTAAATACATACACTATTCAAAGGAGCAACACAAAAGCATAGTATTAATTAATTAAGAACAAGAATATACAGGTTAAAAATAAAAAAAAACTTAATAGCTTTTGACAAGTGAACACAAGTAATTTTGCTGCTATGCTGAACTGAATACAAATTGAAACATTTAAAACCAAAAATACACTTCAATTAAAAGAAAAAACACATTACTATTTATACTATGTTTCGGTCACTCATTATGCTGGCGGGGGGCAAAGTCATTCTTCGTCATCGAGTGTGATGGCCTTCGTTTGGAAGCGCATTCGTTTTGTATTTTTTATAATACCATTAGTAAGTAGATTTTTGCCTTCCTTGCCACATGGTAAATCATGCCACAACCGCTTGAGACGAACAACTGCAATTGCATTGAAGTCGAAGTTTTTGGTATCTGAGTCAATTTTGGTTAGCACAACTTTGGGTATTTTTGCAAGGCTGCTTTCTCCTTGTACTGTTATGGAGGAGCAGCCTCGTTTTTGCGGTGTAACTTTGCTGCCTTTCGATTTGCTTGTGTTGGCTGAGGTAGAGTTTTGTGAGACAGCAGAGTCACCCGATTCGGAATATTTTCTGTAAATTTAAAATGATCAATAAATGTTCGATAAAGTGTCAAGTTTGCGTAACCAACCTATTGGGGTAAAAATATTTATTTATAGTAGGCGCTGGTGCTGCATAGATTTTGCCTGGCTCTTCCGGATGGCAGCCAAAATCAACGCCGTTTAGCCAGTCTTCATAGCGTTCAGGTTGAAAACGTTTAACAAATGTTTCCATCGATATTTTAACCATATCTTTGCGACAATGGCAGATGCTGGCACGCTTGCCATATTCAATCCAACGTTTGGTGGCAAAGTTTGTCGACTCGGCGCCATTAAAACCGTGATTAAATCCTGCATGGTAGCCAAAGGGAAAGGTTATCATTATCTCACCCTGTTCCTGTGTGATTTTGTTGAAGGGTATTTTATTTTGACGCAAGACTTGTGGACTCATTAGTGTCATTTTGTGTCTGAGGTGAGCATTGCAGTTCTGAAAGTTCTCATAGAAGATGCGGTTCGCCAACTTTTCTAAGCGTTTTCCATAAGCAGGAGGTATAGCGTACCAGGTTTTCGGCGCACCAAAGTGTAGATAGTTTATTGAGTATAGATCCATGTCCTCTGTATGCCAGGCAAAGGAGCTCTTCCACATACCAAAGTACAAATAAGCAGTATTCACACCATCGATTTCAATGCCATAATCTTTGTTTACAAAGTCGAGTATTGTATCAAGGCGATCAATGTTCCATACATTCAGGTCGGGATCGCTTAAGGAACCTTTAACGTCAGCTGCATACCAGGGCGCTATATAAGTCACATTCTTCCAATACTTGCGCTCAAGATCCTCATAGTCAAAATGTCGTGGCGTCTGAAATCGTTCCGATTCAGCTAAGTCTTTGAATTGTCTCAGTGTCATTGAGCGTTTTTGCACGTTTATTTGTTGATATTCGCCTTGTTTACCTGCAATTTATGTATTATATCAAATGTGCGAGCACTTTATTAGATCTTCTAAATACCAACCTGAGACAACTTGGCATATTGGCGCCGGTATAGTCATATTTATTTCATCTATGGAATATCCAGATTTTCGTGCTACCCATTCTGGCGGTGGTATCACCTTAGCTAGTCCAGCTAGATTTGCTCCTCTAGACTCCATGTAGTCCACATACTGCGAAAAGTTCTTAAACTCATCGTATGTTGGACGGAACGTCATGATTCGTGGGATTTTATTGCGTTCATTGTCGTTACTGGTAGACTTGGTGGACATTTCAGGTTGTGAAGTATTGTCGGCAATTTGGCAATATTTATTTTATCCTGCTTATAAAAATTAAAAATTAAGAAGAAAAATCTTAACATAAATCTCAAAACTGTTTTTATTTTTTACCGTTTTGACGTTTGGCATTCAATCTGTTGCAACAAGTTGCCAGCTCAAAAAATCGCGGTAAATTTCGCGTTTGTCATTTACACGCTAAAATTACTTTTTGTGCATTTTTACATAATATTACATTTTTGTCTATTTTGAAATGTCAAATAATGGGTACTCTTCAAATTTGTTAAACGCCCGCTATTTTAGTACTTGTTGCACTAAGACGGTTTTCATTTATCTAAAAATTAATAATTTTCATCAATTTTGCATCTAAAATATGTACGAGTACCTTCTGATTCAGATAATTTTCCCATTTTTGAGCATTTCATATCTACCATATCAAAAGAGATTTTCGATGATAATCGATGTCATGAACATATAATTGATGTTTTTAAATTTTTATGCTTTTGATGTTCTTTATTCGGTTAACATCGATAATCGATGTTGAGCTTGCTATGTCAACATCGATGCCATCGTCGATGTATTTTCAACATCGAAGTTCCCTAGTGTGGAAGCACTGCTTTTAAAGCAGGGGCCTTACTCTGTAACGCGATTCGAAAGTTAAATTGTTCGAATTCGGGAATATGATACTCTGCATTTCGACTTTCGGATTATATATTCTGAGATTTCTTTTGTTTCTTCACACTGTTTTTTGCATTTTTGTCGTTCAAACGTCAGTAATGCTAACATTAACCAAATATTTGGTGGAACGATAAGTTAACTCACTTTCACTAATGCGAAATAATTATGCATTGTGGTTTTATTTTTGAATCGAATTTAATTTTCGAATAGCATTGCTTCTCGAATCGTGTTACAGAGTAAGGCCCCAGCTTTATTTGGATTTCACATCTACGAACTCGTGGGACACAATGGCGGCATCAACATGTGTGACAAAGTGAGCCTTCAAAATATAGAATTTGTGTGTCACACACTCATTACATTTGCGAAAAATAATAATACACTCTAAAAAGAGTACATTGAATTGAAATAAAAATGTTTTGAGTGGGAAAATAAAACAAAAATCACGCCCCAAATCTTCCACATCAACCAACTTTTTTCAAAACAACTTCCTTGCAGTATTCAAACATAGACCGCTAGAATAGCACAAGTACTTACCAAACAATGCTTAAATCGTACTCAAAACAAAAAAATTGACTCTTAATAGTATTAGGCTAGAGTTTCAATTAAACTCTGGTCGAAAGAAGATCACAGAATTTGTTGTTTTTTCAGCTACAAGAGCTTGTGTGATAAAAAAAATTAAAAATTTTTCATAGCAAGTGTGCCACACTCACTTATATTCCTTTTATTAAGCGAACTTGTGTGTAATTGGCCACCGAGTGGCACACAAGATCGGAGATGTGAAAGCTACATAAACTTTCACATAAAATAACGTAACACTTTAAATATATTTGCTAATTAATTTAAAAACAAATTTCAAGTCGATTTTATAGTAAATTACATTTCTGATTTAATATATTTATAGGATACAAAGATGTACTATTATAGATGTACTAAGATGTATAAAAACTGGGCGTAATCCGCCCACGAACACATACACCTCCCATACAACCCACAATATTGAAAACACGATAAAGAGGTTTATATGAACTACAGGAATAAAACTTGGCGTGTGTAAATGTCTCATCAAAACTGAAATGTATAAAAATTAAAAGCTTCATCCGCCCACGGAGACGCCTACCTCCGAAACAACTTGCAAAAGTGAGAACTCTATAAATAGATTTATATATGAACTACAGATATCAAACTTGGTATATGTGTATGTAAAAACAACAAAAACAAATTGGCCATTTCAGCCCTTGAAAGAACTTTGACCGAGCTTCTGATGATCAATTGTGTTGTGTGTGTTATTAAATGTTCGCACACAATTGACCGAGAACTGGACCTACATGTTTTATGCCGACTCCGAACGGCTAAAGTTTATGTTCTCAAGAAGCTTTACATGGCATTATTTACTCTCTGAGGTTTGCCATTGTCTGCAGAGAGGTGGTGACCGATCAGAAAAATTTTTTATTGAAAAAACTTTTTTCGCCACGGCTGGGGATCGAACCCGGGCTCCGAACATGCTAAGCCACACACTTAACCTGCATGCCACGGTCACCACACCGTGGTGACACACCGTGGGTGACACACCGTGGTGGTTTTGATACGAAAACATACCATGTGTATGTTTTAGTATCAAAACTAAGAGGTGTATAAATTATAAGCTTTACATGCATATGAGCACGTCCTCGGCCCATACAATCCACCAATTGAAAACTTTATGAGGGAATATTACAGGAATTAAACTTGGAATGGGTGTGCATTACATTAAAACCAAGATGTATAAAAAAATGATCCTTCATTCGCCCACTTTCCATACCATTATTATGTATTGAAAAAGTAGGTTTAGGATATTTAAAAGTCGAGCTAGACCAATTTTTTGGATTTTCTTACTTGGTGTTTTTTAGTCGGAACAACTGTCATTTGAAATATTTTAAAATAAATTTAATAAATTCTTTCAGTTTACACACTGATGAGAATAAAGTGTTTAAATTTTCTGAATAAAGGGCTTTTAAGTAATTCCAGTCACTAAAGAATTTCTTATTTATGAAGCTTCCATAAGAGAATTAAGAAACGTAATAAAAGTTTATGAATATGAATTTTCGACATGTTAAAGATAAAGATTTTACAAGTAGTCTTAAGCTTTTATGAATACAAACCAAGAAAATATAATTAATAACTAGCGCGTGGGTGTTTTCAAGGTTAAATATAAAATTTCTTAAATTTGTTAGCAAATTGGTAAGAAAATATGTTTACAAAACATTTAAAACAGAATTTTAGAAGTTTCTATACAAGTTCGTTATCTGAAATAGATCATAGAAATACAAATTTTGAAAACATCTTTTGCATAATTTATTGGAGAGTTTTATTGTTGTGAAGATGAACACTCGAATACGTAGACAATGGAATTTTGTTTGTGCTTATAATAAGGGTATAATATGTGAGAGTAAAAAGATCATATAACTTATTTTATTAAGATAATTATAGATAATAAAAGTTTATGTACTCGTTGTAAATAATAATACGAGGAAGTTAAACAATAAAGAAATTTAAGATAATAAAAACAATAAAGTGGTAGGGAAACCAGAAAATTTTTTAAATAAAAGGCTGAAACAAATTAAATCATAATATTTTTGCTTATATTTTTTTTAAATGATTCAATCATTAGACAAATTTTTTTGTAATTTTAGCATATCAATCGTAGTTGTCAAGACCGACTAAGTTTAAGAGTTTTGTTTGAATACTAACGTAGTGAATAACAATATGTTCTGATAAATTTCAAGCTCTTAAATAACTTAATGAAAAGCCTGTGGTTGATTAAAGCGGTGTAGCACGTAAGAATATATTTTATGGGAAATAAGAACAACAGGTAGAATGGCAGAAATTGGTAGTATCAATTCAGCTCTCAACCAAAGACTACGGAACTCAGAAAGTGAGCAAGTGAGAAAGTCAAATCCAGTGACATGTGCAAAAAAATTACGTTTTAAAAGTTTTTCAAATATAATTTTAAATAAATACCAAAACAAAAAACTGTTTAATTAAATAAAAAATTGTCTAATTTTTAAGAATTAAAAAAAAAGATTCATAACAAAAATGGGTTATAGAAAATCCTTGAGTGAACAAACCATTGCCTCTGAATATGAAAAACGTAAGAAAACCCTATTAATCATAACTGTTAAGTTTTTGATAAGAATTTATGATATTTACAAATAAGTTGTAACATAATTAAGATAATTATTGGTGTAAGTAATTGAATTTCAGTATAACGATGAAGTGAAGTTGATAAGAAAGTTGATATATTTTGAAGTTGCCGTTAATTCGATGAGGTGGCGTCAGACTAATGTTATTGTAAAGAGCTTCTTGATCTTGAAACAATAGAACATATGTGTAAATAAAACTAAAAAAATTTAAATTTTGTTTTTTTTTATATTTCTTTTCAAAATAAGTGCGTTAGAGAGAAATATACATTCTAAAAAATTTATGATTCTACATCTATGATGGATTTGCTAGATGGTTAAATCATTTCCTTGTGGGTGATATAATTAAATCATGAATGATGAAACAACTATGTATAAATATTTTATAACACTTGAGTCTTATATTGAGAAAAATATTATGAAAATTGTTTTTATAAATAACATATATCTTTTTATATGTTAAAAATTCATCAATTTTTAAATGAATGTAAGATTTTTGATGTGATTTTTAAAGCATTGTTGTATGTTTTGTAACATTTTTAATAGCTATGAGATATTTTGTGTGATAATAAAATTTCGTGCGGTATTCCGTGGGATTTTTTAATTACTGTATTACTTTTAATTCAAAGTTTCAAAAAAACGTTTCATCACTGTTACAATCAATTTTTTCGATTACTTGGTGGCTAGTAGCTACTGGCTACTGGCTACACGTTCAGTTTTGTTTCAAGTTGCAATATACTCACACGTTTTAACTAAAGCAGCTGATCACAGTTCTTGCAAATAAAATATTTTGCCGCAAAAACAAAACTTGATGGATAAAACTTATAAAAATAATTAATTGAATTATTTATTTCTAGTAACACTTTCTGTGAGGCGAGCATTTCAAGTTGTTTCCTTGACGAAGGCATCTTGAAAATAAAATTGACTATCAAGTTGCGTCCAGCTTATGTCACAGCTCGTCAATTCAAATTAATTTTTACATGCACTATGTGTGATCAACTTGAAAGCAATTTATTTCAAGAAAGAAAGTGTAGCTGCAGCGTTACTTTAATTTATATTACTTTCACACCTAATAATACGTTCACACCAAGGCTAATTTGTTAATTTCGGCCAAAAACCACAAATGAGATACGTAATAAGTACATTTCCCATACAAATTTTCATTTGAATATTCAGCTCATTTTGCCGAAATGAGTAGCGAATGAGATAAATTTCAAAACAATTCATACTAAACACTTCAGTGATTCGTTCAGTGACTCTTTTTCGTTCAGTGATTTTGACAATTCTGACTTTCGACTCTCAGCTCTGCAGCTTCCTTGTTTATTATGCCATAGAAAAAAACGTTAATTCAAGTGAAATGAAGTTATAACTAATTCAAATATATAAAAATAAAATTAAACAAACGCATGATAAATTAAGCAACTGGAAAAAGAATATCGCTGTTTGTAAATGCTAAAAGGGTCCATAAAAGGGGCGAACACGTGCTCAAATAAATTTTATCACAACTATCTATAAAATAATTAAGAAAAAAAGAAAATTATTAAAATAGAATTATAGCAAACACGTTTAGAAACATGCTTATCATCATTTGATTATCTCGAAAATTGTTCTCCTAAGCAACCAAATCAAACATTTATTGCGAAAAGTCAGATTTGAAAACCAAACATAAGATGATTTAATGTTAAATTATAGCTAAAAATGAGATTGATGCAATGAATTAAATTCCTGAAACACACTCTATAAAACGAAATTAAACGTAAGGCATTTACTACAGATAAAAGTTGTAGCTTTATTTTTACAGACATATATTTTGAAAGTAGTATGTCTGAAGTGCATACTTCGGTGTGAAGAATTTCACTGCAGATATTTCAGATAACGAATTTTGTATTTGAAAAAGACTTAAATGCGACGTGCAGTTGTCTTAGAATGTTAAGTGCCAGCGACTTAAGATGTGTGTTTATAGTTTATGAAAAAGGTATAGAGTTAAGACGACAAACCTTGAATGACTATAAATAACATATCAAAACCTGACAGAAACTCAATGAGTCGTTAAGCACTAGCCTCTTTATCATGCTTCCATCTACAACTTATCTGGATTTGCATTAATTCTTACTTATCGAGTAAAAAACAAGATAATTATTGCAACTTTTTCCCCCTTTGATTATACATTTAAACAAAATTAATGTGTTGAATAAATAAAAAATTAGTTAATATTAGAGTGTATCGAAAATCTGACCCACAATTCCGGTACCAAAATTAAATAGTACATGAAAAATCCTTTCGATTGGTGTACTTTTTTTTATTTGTAACCAATTTTGGCGTCCCCGAAATGCATTTTTTATCAACTTTTGTACTGAAGACCCACTAATGGTTGATGTAAAAAGAAAATCAAGCTTATTAATCAATTCCTTTCATATAAAAACACAGAATTGCAAATTTTCATCCCTGTTGACAAATGCTCTGAAAAGATTAAACAGTTTTTTTGAAAGGGAATCTACTTGTTATTTAATATTTGATGTTTTTATTTTTTGTATGAAAGTATTTTTAAACTTTTTTATTTTTGTTTGCTTAATGCAAAAGTAACGTAGTATTTTTTAAACCACTAGAGTTAACCAAATAAGAACGAAAATTTTTTTAGATTGTTTCTTTTCATTCTCACGCTGTATCACTTTTATTAAATTGTCAATAATTTTTATAGGTAAATCAAATATTATTATGGAGTAGCTTATTTTTTAAGCACTTAATTGACGCACGAAATAATATGTTAATCTATAAATATTGTAAAGTACTCGTAGGCAGTTCAACATCAAAGAAGTTATAGATATATCGATAATAGATGTTCGATGTTGGTTATAAATAAACTTAAGTTTGTGAGGGCTGATAAAAATTTGAAGTGTAAAAATTGCTGTAAGTGGTTATTTATATAAAAATAACAAAGAAAGTCTACAACGCGTCAAAGGGGCTATCCACTTCATGACTCAATAATTTATAACAGTGATGCCCAGACAAATTATTTGAAGAGTGCTACAACAATTACAACAAAAAGCCAACAACAACAACAAATCTTTGGATTCGTGGCACAATAATTTTTCTAACAGCAAAAACACATAAAAACAAAAACGCGCATAAAACCTACATATGCGCCAGCGCAAAAGTTCATAAATATTGAACACACAAAACAACAACACGAATCCTTCAATGTGCGCAATTACAACAATATAGTAATAAGAAGTAAGGGTGAAGCTGAACACTTAATTCGGCGAATTACAACAATCATTGCAATATTGAAGTTGTTGTAGAGTGGAAAGAGTGGAGCATGTTAAAAACAACAACACGAATGCTGGCAGCGCCCAAGCAAAACAAACAAAAGGACATACAAACAACAACACTTATGCTGACCGTACCCAAGCGCACAAGTTAAATTGTTGAACACACAAAAACAACAACATACAAATGCAAGATATCGTCATTTGATGGCTCTTAAAAAACAACAAAGCAATAAGATGTAATGATTTTACTTCAAACTGAATTCGTCGAATTACAACAATCATGAAAACATAAAAGTTGTTGTAAAGAGTGGAAAGAGTGGAAAGAGTTAGGCGCTGGGCATCCCTGATTTATAAGGTTATCCCGATATTTGACATACCCTTATTTTTTGTAAACAAAAAAATATTCTCTCTCGAAAATTAATGACAAACAGGGTTTTGTGGTCTTTTAAAAAAAAATGTATGTTTCAGTGTTGTGCTGTGTTTTTTTTTAATACAAAAAGTATGTGTTTTCAATATTTTACTGCTTAAAAAAAAACAAAATCAGTATGCATTGCTTTCATTGAATTTTTTAAGGCAATAAATTCGTGAAAATATTTCAAGCTTGGACTCTGTGAAGTCGCAGAACCTTTAAAAATCATCTGATGGATGCTTCAAAATACAAAAGTAGCAGAAAATGTATTGACTAGAAATTTAAAGATATATTGTACTAAAAAATAGTATGATATGTAAGCACCTATGAGATTTTTGTGTCATTCAAAATGCTCTCCTCTTCAAATAAGGGTATCTATCTCCATTTTCGTGAGAAGACGTCAAATATCGGGATAACCTTATAATTATTGAGTCATGATCCACTTAGCGATTGAAATTTATAAACATGATAAAATCAAATTTTTCGATTTAGCGACTGTAAATCTATTATTTTATACTAACATCTTCGATATGATTGGAGAAGAAATTAAAAATAATAAAATTTCGATTAAGTTCAATTAATTCAATTAAGTTTTAAAAAATTTTTTTTTATATTCCGTTACCATTAAATGCATTGAACGGATCATACAATTTCTATTCTTGTACAGTAAGCCTCGAGTTGCGTTGTTTCAAGCTGCGTCGTTTTCGAGTTGCGTCGAAACAGTATTTTGAATTCAAGTTGCAACTTTTTATCGTCGCAACTCAAAAAAAAAATATTCATCCAGCAAAATTTTATCAATATGTACTTTTTGTACTTTGATGTACATTTTTTTTTGTTTTATTTTATAATTATTTTAATAAACACTTACGGTCTTATTCATAAAAATATCTTCAAATAACTTTAAACTGTTTAATAGTTAAACTTTTAAGAATTGAAAGCTTTTGAAGTGGGAACAGTGTCAATTAAATAATTTTTGTTTATTTCTTGCAATTTAATCAATATTTTGACATTTGAACAGTAAAACAATGTTGGTATCTATGTTTTGCTCTGAAAAAATTATCACTTATTATTTTTTTTCTCAATATTTTGAAGTGTTTTTCCATGTTTTCATATTTTTGAAACATCTTGAAGTATATTTGACAATATTTGTGCTCAGATGAGAGTAAAAATTGCTTTATCAAGGATTTATTGAAGGTATCTAATTTAGGAAGCCTTTAAAGGGGTTTTTATCGTTACTGGACGTTTGAAGTCCGATTTTAAAGGTTTTATAAGAGGCTCATAAATTTTTATGAATAGAGCCGTTATTGTTATTATGACATCTGATATCGTTCTTTAAAACAGGTATGTTGTATACAAAGGTCATTTCAAGTTGCGCCCTTTTCAAGTTGCGTCGCGTTTTTTGGAACGCATTAACGACGGAACTTGTGGCTCTAGTGTACGATGCAACGGCATATACAAAGAGACAAAGAGAATACCTCTAATTTGCTTAAATCGTAGTAGTTCTTAAGTAGTTCTACTTTAAAATTAAAACTTTTTGCTCACAAATCAAATTTGTGCTCTTTTGATGTTAAATAATTAAATGATGCATGCGGCATACTAGGGCGTTCAGGATGCTACCGACCTTACAACGAAAACACATGGTTTGTTTCAGTTCGAAGCGTATCTCCATTAATTTGGCCATGGTTTCGATCGATCGAACTGGAACTTTGTATTGCAAAAAAATGATTTATTTCTTCGACATATTTGGCCGTTTGTTGGCATTTCGTTTTTCCAGTCGGTCCAATAATTTGCATTAATAGTCGCTGTTGATTGTTTATCCTATTCTTCAATAGTCGATGGACAAAATTCCAATTGAATCCCAAAAAACAGACCCCAACACCTTTCCGGACATTTGTTCAGTCTTTACTCTCTTTGGTGCACTTCCATTGTGACCTTCCCACTCTATTACTGATTCTTTCGATTTTGATGCAAAGTGCTGGATCCATGTTTTATTCATGGTCAATATTTTAAGCAAAAAATCAGTCGAGTTTTTTTAAACATATCCAAATATTGTTGTGAAGTGCGAACATGTTCATGTTTTGATTGATTGTTTTACGAACGCGGCCAAAATTTTCATATAAAATTGAAACCACCAACCCACTTGGTATGGTTTTGGCTGTAGTTATCTTACGTACTTTCACATTGTCTAATAATAAATCGTGGATTTTTCCAAAATCTTTTGGAATGGTCACTGTTTTTGGTGATCCCCCCGCTTATTCATATTTTGTGTTGATTCGATCTCTTTTGAACTCTTCAATTCAATATTTTACGGTTGAATACGACGGAGCAGTATTCAACCATATTATTTATCAAATTTTTCTTTTGTTTCTTTCGCACTTTCGTTACGCAAAAAGTAATGGTTAATCAAGGTACGAAATTCTTCTTTATCCATTAGTTACAATACGAAAAGTTGTTTAAATTAGAACAATGTTACGTCACTATTCATTGACATATATCTAGTGTCCGACCGAAACCAAAATTTTGGCCGAAACCGAAACCGAATTTCGGCCATTTTTGTAATATTCGGCCGAAACCGAAACCGAAACCGAAACTGAACGTCTACATGAAAATTGTTTTAAAAACAATTTATTTATTTTAATTTTTTAGTTAAAAGCTTTCAAAAACATAACAATTGAAACAGATTATAATAACGTATATATTCGATAAATATTCTTTTGCCTTTATTCATAAAAATTTACGAACCTCTTATAAAGCCTTTACAAAAAAAAATTTCAAAAACAGTATTCATAAACGTCCAATAACGACAAAAATCTCTTATAAAGGCTTCTTAAATGAGTAACCTTCAATAAACCCTTGATAAAGCCTTTTTAAAATTTTTACTCTAATGTGAGCACAAATATTGTCAAAAATACTTCAAACTGTTTCAAAAAATATGAAAACATGGCAAAACATTTCAAAATATTGAAAATAAAAATTATAAGTGACAATTTTTTCACAGAAGAACATAGATTAAACAATTTTTTGACTGTTTGCATGTCAAAGTATTGATAAAATTGTGACAAATAAACAAAAAATTATTGAATTTATCAAATTCACGAACCATTCTTGACACTGTTCCCATTTAAAATTGAGAGTGTTCCTATTTTAACAAATAAGCTGAGACAATATTTTTATGAATAACAAAATTTTAAAAAACATTTTATCTCTAAAAAGCTTTTTGACTATTGAGCACTTTAAATCTATTTCAAGATATTTTTATGAATATGACCGTTTGAATATTAATGTTCAACTTTAAAATAATAAATATGGAGATCATTTAATACCACTTTAAGGAACTTTTTAGTATTTAAAGTTAAATAACTTAATATTATAATCTAAAAAATAAAATCTACATTTATCGTTTTGTGCTGGACTCAACTCACACGGTCAATCAAATGACTGAATTTAACGTTTTTGTTCTACTTAACACCATTAAAAATTTTGATGAAAGCGAACTCACATCTACCATTGAAATATATGTAAAAACCGAATTAGTAGTGCCCGATCAAATATTCGGTTTCGGTTTCGGTTTCGGCCATATTGATGCCGAATAGCCGAAACTGATTAAAAGGGCCGAAACTGGCCGAAACCGAAACCGAAACCGAATATTCGGTCGGACACTACATATATCTAACATTTATGGTATGTTCATGTTATGGTTTAAATGCTTCCAAACATTTCCTATGAAAAATGTACACCGTTATTCAAAACTGAAACTCCCTTTTTCAAATCCCCGCACTCAGAAAAAAGCTTATCGGAATATGATAAAAAAGGCATCATATTTAGAGAAAAATGGTATAGACTTTGCTACAGAGAATGCTATTCTCTAAATTCTCTAAAAATGGTAAAAAGCTTCCATGGAAAAGAAAAATATATCGTTTTTTGAGAAAAAACTTTTTATTTTTGAGAAAAGATTTGTTTTTATTGAAGAAAATACTTCTCTTAGTGAATTTTTTATCAAAATATTAGAAAAGTTTTTCATTTTCAATAAATTTTTCTCTATAAATGAGAAATTTTTGTGCGAGAAAAATATTTATCATTATTAGAGACATTGAAATATTTCCATTTCCTAGAAGTAAAGAAATATTTCTTCGAAAATGTGAAAATTTATTCTAATTTAAGAAAATTTTATTTGAAAGAAGAAAATTTCTATATCGAAAATAGAGAAATTTTTTACCGGAGCAAGGTATGTGTTTTTTTCTCAGTGCGTGAAAAATTATTCGCGATAGACTTGATTATTGATATTGGCTGTTTATTCTCGGAGCTAGAATTCATTGAAAAGAAAAGTCGCTGGTAATAAAGAAGTATTACATACATATATAATGAGTAGTAACGCAATAATGTTCTCAGAAAAATGGCAAAAATAAAAGAAATATTTTTGAAATTTTTAAATGTTGGTAAAAAGAATAAAAATTATACACATCAATTGTTTATTTATAAAGTTATTAATTAAAGTTTGCATGATTTATCAACATGTCGATTTGGAAGGTGAAAAACTCTAGACTTCAGTCTTCTAGATTACACAGTTCAAACATTGCTTATAAAATGATTAAATCAAGGTCTAATGAAACTGTGGTTGCATAGTTTAAAACAATCAATTATTACTGTGTTAATGATAAGTAATTTAGACGTAACGCTGTAATATTTTTTTTTTAATTCGCAATTGTTAAGAGTTAAATTAAATCTTCTACTGCAAAGCCGCCTTTGAATTATATAAAACTAAACAGAGACATGTTTTTTAGAAGTTTTATGATGAAATATTTCATATTTTAGTTTTCAGATTTCAGCTTACAAGAATGCAAATTCAATTTGAAATTGTTTGTTTCTTGCTGTGATCTTTCTCGAGTGCATTTAACTGTACATCTTGGTTATATCGACGCATTCACAATATACGAAAACTTTGGCAACTTTCACATCTGTGATGTCATGTGTCACACAGCGGTCATTTCCACACAGGTTCGCTATTTTTGTTGGCAAAAATTTATTATTTTCTCTGTCCAACAATGCAAAAAATACAAACTCTGTACTTCAATCAGAACCAAGATATCAAGATTCGGATTCTACGCAGCAAAAAAGCAACGAGAGTGATCACCAGCTGCCCAAAAACTATCATAACTCCATTTCTGATGGAACTGTGTTATTGAAAAGGTCGAAATTATGCTTCCCAAATTAATTTAAAAGATTAAGCAGACATTCAGAAGATATTGGGTTAGTCTACCTAAAACATGAGCTTAACACGAGTTGCATTATGTGTGCATATCTTATTACCTGCTTAACTATACGCTATCAAATTAAGTAGTTAGCACCATCTGCTACTGTTATCTGTTATCTTAATAAGATAGTCGAAGCAAGAATTTTTATCATAAAATAATAAAAGCAACCAACACACATTCAGTCCGCTACTGTAGAAACGCATCCTAAGTAAACTATATCGATTCCTAATGTCATGAACAAAAGCAAACGATGCACTAGTTCAAATTTACATTCATCAGCCCCTTTGTTCAATTCTTGATAGCATTATTTATAAAAATAGATATTATGTAATATTTTTGTTTATATACAATAAAACTGTAATCCTTTATTATTAAACAGCGATAATAACAATAAAATCACAATCACAAAACAATAAAAACAAAAAACTTTGCATATTGCGACGGAACTCCTCCTATCTTTGTTAAACCTTGAATAAGCTGAGAATAAAAACGAAATCCAAATGAAATCTTATATTTTTAATCAGTCGAACTCGAACTTTTTATAGAATAACAAGATAGCTCTTAAGTGCTTTAATCTATTGTTTATAAACTTTAACTTTTACGTATAATTTTATTGAATTAAAATAATTTAATGGTATTTTTACTGCAGACTGAAAAAACACCATTGCTTTTCAACTATGTCAAGCCTAAGAGATATTTTCATTTTAAAAAAATATGTAATTCATATATAAACTAAAACTATATGAGGTATTCACGATGTGGTGTATTTGTGGTACATATATTACTGGTAATAAAATTCAAACGTACTTCCAAAATTACATGTAAACATAACGGTGGTTAATTATTGCAGGTATTTTAAATAATTGTTTATTTATTTACATTCTATAAATATAATCATTTCAAAAAATTTTGTGCTTGTCAAGAACATATTTTGTCTGGCATAAAGAGAGTTTTTTAAATACAACAGCATTTAATATAAAAACAAGAATCTTGAAGTTTTAAATTTGATACAATGGTTAATCTTAAAAATCACTTTATTTTTTTTTATAAATAAACAATATTTACTATAAAGTAAATATAAAACCAAATACACAACATCGTGAGTGCACTTATTATTTTCTTTGTTAAAATAAAATTTATAAAAAATATTTACATTTTCCAGCTAATGTTTTCGGCGTGCGTCATGTTCAAGCCTTACTTCTTTTTTGGGGCATGGTTTTTGGCTACTTTCTGCGAGTTAATATCTCAGCAGCCATTGTGCCCATGACACAGCCTACAGCAGGAGCACCTTTCTACGATTGGGATACTTCAACAAAATCATTAATATTGAGCAGTTTCTTCTGGGGCTATGTGGTGGCTCAGTTGCCAGCTGGTCTTCTGGCAAAGCGTTATGGTGGAAAAATTGTCTTGGGCTGGGCAACCATAATAGCTTCGATCATCACAATATTTCATCCGTTGGCAGCTGAGCAGAGCGGCTGGCAGTTGGTGTGTGGACTGCGTGTTCTGGTTGGCATAACACAAGGCGTTGTGTATCCTTGTGTTCACACGCTGCTGGCCCAATGGGTGCCACGCACGGAACGCAGTTTTCTTGCATCATCTATTTATTCGGGTGCCCAGTTAGGAACAACCATTATTTTGGCAACAAGTGGTGAGATATTCGACTCATCCATGGGCTGGCCGGGTATATATTACATTTCTGGAGGCATCACATTGCTGTGGTCGTTATTATTTTTAATCTTTGGAGCTGATTCACCCCAAAAATCAAAAGTTATTTCGACGGCTGAGCTAAAGTATATTGAAAGTCTAACTGGCAGTGGTTCAGGAAGTGAGGTTAGTTTAATAAAACTTAATTTTCTTACTTATAAACAATAACCGCCACACGAAATCCGTTACATATTGAATGTTCAGAATTTAACTTATTTTTAACTTAGTTAATTTTAAGACATTTCGCGGCTATATAATCTACATTATTCATATTTTTCAGCATATGGGCATTCCCTGGAAGTCTTTGTTCACCTCATTGCCATTTTATGGCCTCATAGCAGCGCATTGTGGCTTTACCTGGGGCTTCTATACGCTACTTACGGAAATACCAACCTACATGAGCAACGTTTTGCAATTGGATGTGAATACAAATGCGGTTCTATCAGCTTTACCGTACCTTGCCATGTGGCTGCTGTGTCTGGTAGTCAGTCCTATATCGGATTGGCTTATTAATAGTGGTTATATCAACGCCACTATTTCGAGAAAACTTTTTAATTCTATTGGTCAATGGATTCCAATGGCCTGTCTGATTGCTCTCGGCTATATGACAGCCGATGATAAAACGTTGGCCATTACATTGCTCACCATTGGTGTTGGCTTTAATGCTGCTTCTTTTTGTGGGTATTTGGTTAACCATATGGATCTCTCACCCAACTTTGCGGGACCTATGATGGCGATAACGAATGGTCTGTCAAATCTACTATCTATATGTGCGCCGCTGGTAGTAGGAGCTGTTGTCAAAAATGAGGTATATTAGAAAATTAACCATTATATCTTTAAAAAAAAACACTATTTTTTATAAATATTGCTCCCCAGGATGATCCCGTTGAGTGGCGTATCGTGTTTTTCATAACCGCTGGAATTTATCTGGTATGCAATTCTATGTTTGTTGTCTTCGGTTCAGCTACAATACAGCCTTGGAATAATAAAAAACTCTGTTCAAACGATTCCGGTTCAATGCAAAGTAATACAGAGACGACCATTGATGCACACTCAATAACATAGAGTTGAAGTTAATTTTTGAAATTTTTAGTTTTTAAGCCAATTGATCTCTAAATTATTTTCTGTTGATTTTCGTGGTGACCGTGGCATGCAGGTTAAGTGTGTGGCTTAGTATGCTCGGAGCCCGGGTTCGATCCCCAGCCGCGGCGAAAAGTTTTCTCAATAAAAATTTTTCTGATCGGTCACCACCTCTCTGCAGACAATGGCAAACCAGAGAGTAAAAAATGCCATGTAAAGCTTCTTGAGAACATGAGCCGTTCGGAGTCGGCATAAAACATGTAGGTCCAGTTCTCGGTTAATTGTGTGCAAACATTTAATAACACACACAACACAATTGATCATAAGAAGCTCGGTCAAAGTCCTTTCAAGGGCTGAAATGGCCAATTTGTTTTTTTTTTGTTTTTTGATTTTCGTTAGTTTATTACATAAGTTTATAGATATAAGCATTTTTATCAGCAATGTTCAAAACAACCAGTGCGTTGTTTTTAGTTCAGTACTAAAATAAGTTAAAAATTTCATGTCGCGATAGTTTTAATATTTAATATTAAGTATTCAATATACTTATAAACAAAAAAAAAAAAAAAAAATTAAAACAAAAATTTTGAATTTTTTTTACAAAAAGTACACCCATTTGGTACACTTTTTATTATAAAAATATTAAAGTGAATCAGGCTAATTCTAGGTGAGACCGCTACCTATTGTTTAGAGACTTTTCGTTTTTTACTTTTCAGCGTCATCTTGTCTGCTGCAATTTAAATAATGGTTTCTATCGTATTTATTCAGACATTTAGTATAAGAAAATTATGTTAACACAAAATCGATTTTTTTTAAATATATCAAACCCTATAGTCACCCTTAATAGAAGTACGGAAAAATAAAACGAAGGAGAGATAAAGATAAGCTTTTAAATGCTCATTCAATTATGACTAAAGGATCGCATCTAGTACTCGATTCTTTTGTTTGCAAACATTTTCCGAATCGAGGTAAACAACCAGATCTTCTCGATATTACATTTTTTTTTTTTTTTTGCTAAGGTTAAAATTATAAAGCGTAATATACTTATGAATAACATCTGAATAAAACCTTAAAGCGTTTTTACACGATAACAACAATTTTTTCGTCATCACAATAAAGAAAATGTTTTCACTCGATATCGAGAGGTTTTTTATACAAAGTATAGTACGTAATGCCAATTGGACTACTACAGTCTAGCGAATTTAATGAGGGAAAGAAAATAACAATAAATAACGAAAGTCTAAATTTTGGGTCTAAATATATCCTTTTAAAGTTCTAAGAATATAAGTTAATTTATTTTTTTTTATCGCCATTCGTTGAAAAGTTATGGACCTCACCTTTTGTAAATCGTCCGAAAACGCCAGAATCGTGAAATTTTCAATTAATTGTATCTACGTCAGTTTTTATCCAATTTTAATAAATAAGGTACCGTTGGAAAGGTATTGGAAAAAACTTTCTGGAAAAAATATATAATTTAAAATTTTGGATGTTAGGGTTGCCAACCAATTTAAAAAAAAATGTATTTGCTAATATCTCAAAAAAAGCATAATTTTTTTTTTGATTTTTTATTTTTTAAACTTGAAGAAGAATTCAAAAGCAATTTAATGATGGAGCTTTCATATGTTTTTTCGCAATTTCAATTTTTGTGCACATACCTCATCATTTTGACGCACTTTATCGCCTTTAAATTTCATAACGGCTAAGATGTAATAAGTATTCTACTTTTTCAATTTATAATAATAGGACGGGAAGCCTTTCTTATCTAAAAATAATATTCCAGAATGTTTAACATTTGTTTAACTATGGCGCAAAATACTCTGGTCAGATGGGACGAAAGAGTTTTTAACTCTAATCGTATAAATCCACAAATACGCCGACCTCCACATGCAGCTTAGAAAAGTTCACAATTAAAACTGTAAAACACGAAGGTATTATGATATGGGCGTGCTTCTCGTACTATGACGAAGCTTCTCCACATCATATTGATTACGTTATGAAAAGTGAGGACTACGTCAGAACACTAGAAAATGTGATGTAACACTTTGCGGAAGAAAATATGTCGCTTTGATGGGTGTTTAAGCAGGATAACGAACCGAAGCACTCATCGAAGCGAGCTAAACAATAGTTCCAAGGAAACGAAATCAACGTTTTAAGTCCTCGCGACCGCCAGACTTGATTTGGCGAAACAGTAAATCAAGTGAAACAGTAATGAGCTATGGTTGTTAGTTCATGCAGCATGGAGTTCTATTCAACAGGATTCCTGTCAGGCTTTGGTGAACTTCATGCAAAGTCGGTGACTGGCTGTGATAAAAAAATAAAGGGTATTCAACGAAGTATATAGAATTTTTTAATATAATTTAATTTTAGTTTATTTCAAAGATATAAGCATGCAAGATTTATTCTTTTATATGCAACAATTCAGAATATTTTAAGTAAAAATTACATATTAAAAATTAAAATTTAAAAAATTAAACCGGAAAAATAAAATTTAAAAATTAAAAGTATTGTGACATATTTTGGTGGTGACCATGGCATGCAGGTTAAGTGTGTGGCTTAGCATACTCGGAGCCCGGGTTCGATCCCCAGCCGCGGCGAAAAAAGTTTTTTCCAATAAAAAATTTTTCTGATCGGTCACCACCTCTCTGCAGACAATGGCAAACCTCAGAGAGTAAACAATGCCATGTAAAGCTTCTTGAGAACATGAACTTTAGCCGTTCGGAGTCGGCATAAAACATGTAGGTCCAGTTCTCGGTCAATTGTGTGCAAACATTTAATAACACACACAACACAATTGATCATAAGAAGCTCGGTCAAAGTCCTTTCAAGGGCTGAAATGGCCAATTTGTTTTTTTTTTTGTGACATATTTTTAACCATGTAATGAGCTTATAAATAAATAAATAATACAGAGTTTTGTAATAGCAGTTAATCATTTAACTCGTCCCAACTGTCAGTACCTACAAAACACAATTGATTTATTGCTCTTCAGATTGCTATCCGCAAACAAATATAAAAATTAGATATAAATGTAATTATAAAATAACATAAAACATTACATAGTTCAACTTATTTGTATACAAAATATAAAATATATTCAATCATAAAAAATTATTTGAAATAATAACGTTCTTATAGCCTGTCGTCAGCAAAATAATTGATTAAAATTTATTGCTCATCACGTAATAATGGAAAATAATTAAATCAAATATAGATTAACTCATCACAGACAAGATTTTTTAAGTCTTCGTTTTTTTAATCTTTGTTCTTTCAACCCATCCCTGAAGTTTAAAGCTGTAGAAGAAGAAATAAGTTTCGATGATAAAGATTTATTGCTTTCGATGGGAAAATTTTGTGCGTTATTTATAGAAATAAAGGCTTGAAGACGCATTTGCATTTTTACTGGAAAGGTCATTGAATAAAGAAAAAAATGTACATTCATTGTTATATTACAGTTATAACCCATTCATTATGATTTTAGTTTTCCTTAATTTTTTCAAAAAATAACACGGTACAACGGCCAAAAAAGCTCAAAAGGTTTGAAAGTCAATTTTACACAACTTTAGGCTAATTAATTAGATGGTCTACTCAGACTATTTCCAACACGTCTATATTTTGTGTAAAACCATTTTGAATGTGTAAAAATTACATACGTTTTTCCTAACTACTTTCTACTATATTCCTAACTACTCGAAAAATTTAAGTACAATTTTCATATTTCATATTTCATTAGACTACGCTTAATAAGGTGGCGTACTTGGTTTTTCCGAACACGTCAACATTTTCTGTTATACCCAGTTGACAACTGAATATTTTCAAAAACTCAAATAAAAATAAATTCTTTATAATCTAAAGACAAAATATTTTTAATACCAAAATGCACAGTATTTTTACAAATTCAAAATGGTTTCTCACAAAATTTAGACGTGATGGACAAAATCTGAGGACGCCATCTTGTTTATCATAATTCAATTATGTGCAATCGGTTATCAAACCTCTTGAACTTTTTTTAAGGGTCGATTTCGTTATACCGTGTAATCAACTGATTCCAACGAACTCTACGGATCAAATTTACCAGTTTTTACCAGTTTTAGTCCGAGAAGCGTTCCCGTACTCGAAAAAATGGTAAAAGAGAGGGCAATGGAGAGAGTAAAACATTCCCCTCCTTGTCAAAAGTTGAAAGTTTTAGTCCGAGAAATTTCTTCGGGTAAAAATGGTCAAAGTGTCAAACAGCTTAAAATCAGCTGATTACAAGTTAGCAAAGAAATTGCGATATATCAAAACTTCTTTGAAACTATTAAAATGGAAACCAGAATCATTGGAAAATGTGCAAAAAATAATATAAATGCTTAACATCAGAATTACTTTCAATATTATTACAAATCTCAAGCATTTCGTTTGCACTGCCGATGTTCCATATCAAGTCAAAGCTGAACAAACATTCTTATTTTACAGTTTTTACAATTTTAGTCCAAAAAGCGTTCCCGTACTTTTTTGTGTTTTTCTCTACTTTCGAGAGATTTTTCTTACTCTCAGACTTTTGACAGTTTTACCATTTTTAGTCCAAAAAGTACTGGAACAGACCTAATACTTTTATTTTTAAAATGTTGATAAAACCTTTATTTTTTATTTTTATTACCACTTTTTCCAGATAATTTCCGCGTACAAAATCTGTTACTATTCGAAAAATTGCTTAGTAAAGACAACAAAAATAAGGTATCTTTTTGAAAAATTATACATATATTTAGAGGCAAAAAATTCTGAAATGACTCCTAAGAAAATTTTTGAGGTTGCTGAGTTCGGGTTACATGTGCAAATTTTTAAATACCATATATAACTTTGGATCCAATATGAACCCACTAAACCGTGTAAAATTTCCAACTGTGCACAGGTTCAAGACGCTGTGTAACAATTAGTTATTCACTTTTGTAACGATCTCAATTTCTAAACGATGTTTAAAGTTTTGTCGTACTTGATTTGAGCCATCAATTTCAATTTAGTCTTATCCATTCTGGACTCATTTGGATTTTTATACCCCCACGCGTACTGCGTAAGGGGTATATTAATTTTGTCACGACGTGTGTAACACCCAAAAGGAGGCGTGGTAGGTATTGAAATGTATATATATTCTTGCTCAGCATCACCACCTGAGTTGATTTAGCCATGTCCGTCTGTCTGTCTGTCTGTGGACACGATTACAGCCGTAATTTTGAAGCTATCTTAATGAAATTCGATATTTAAGCTTTTTTTAAAAAAACTAAGGTCAAGTTCGAGAATGGGCTATATCGGATGAAAACCACGCCTTCTCCCCATACAACCCCAAAATTGAAAACTCTACAAAGAAGCTAATATTAAAGCTACAATACTGAAATTTGGTAAATGTGTATTCTATATCAAAACTGAGAAGTCTTAGAAAAATGGGCGTCATCCACCCACTAACACGCCCACCTCCCATACAACCCCAAAATTATAAAAATCTAAGAGGCTAATATTAAAGTTACAAAACTGAAACTCGGTATTTGTGTATTTAATACCAAAACTGAGGTGTGTTTTGAAAATGGGCGTCATCCACCCGTTAACACACCCACCTCCCATACAACCCCAAAATTGAAAAATCTGTAAAGAGGCTAATATTAAAGTTACAAGATGGAAACTCGGTATTTGTGTATTTAATGTCAAAACAGAGGTGTGTTATAAAAATGGGCGTCATCCACACATTAACACGCCCACCTCCCATACAACCCCAAAATTTAAAAATCTATCAAGAGGCTAATATTAAAGTTACAAAACTGAAACTCGGTATTTGTGTATTTAATACCAAAACTGAGGTGTGTTTTGAAAATGGGCGTCCCACCCATTAACACACCCACCTCCCATACAACCCCAAAATTTAAAAATCTGTAAAGAGGCTAATATTAAAGTTACAAGATGGAAACTCGGTATTTGTGTATTTAATGTCAAAACTGAGGTGTGTTATAAAAATGGGCGTCATCCACACATTAACACGCCCACCTCCCATACAACCCCAAAATTGAAAAATCTATACAGAGGCTAATATTAAAGTTACAAGACAGAAACTCGGTATTTGTGTATTCTATGTCGAAACTAAGGTATGTTAGAA
The DNA here is from genome assembly GCA_958299015.1 of Tetanocera ferruginea. Taxonomy (NCBI): domain Eukaryota; kingdom Metazoa; phylum Arthropoda; class Insecta; order Diptera; family Sciomyzidae; genus Tetanocera; species Tetanocera ferruginea. The sequence continues at coordinate 11,455,137 of OY282640.1, forward strand.
AAATGGGCGTCATACACAATCTAACACGCCCACCTCCTATACAACCCCAAAATTTAAAACTTTATAAAAAAGCTTATATTTAAGCTGCAGGAAAACAATTTGATATGTATGTATTTTAGACACATAAAAATAATAAAATCTCTCAGAATCTCATACAAAAAGCCCTCCAATTTAAGATTCTTCCACCCTTAAGAATCGGCCGTGGGGGTATTTTAACTTCGGCCAAGTCGAAGATATACCTTACTAGTTATTAATCTTATAGTGTTATTTTCTCAGCTGTTGCTTAGCTATAAATTTGCTATTAAGCTAAAAGAATAGAATAGAAAAGAATAGAAATAGAACTGTCCAACTCATTTAGCTTCTAAAATATACTGACATACAGTGCTTCAAGTGACCACTAGAACGTATGGTAATCATAGATTAATATTTAAAATTTAATTAAATTTTTCTGTTTTTATTATGTATTGTTAAAGGCATAAAATAAAGTAAATAAGGTCAAAAATAATACCCACATTTTTTATATATAAAATTTTTACAAAATTATTTAAAACAACTGCTGAATTCAAAAAAAAATTTATGGGGTACTTTTTGTTACTTTTTGTAAAAACGGTAATTTTTCGCGTATTTAACTTTGCTTTAAAATAGTGTTCTTTCTTCTACGCTTATAGTAATTGTATCGATAGAACTATAATTATCAAAAAATAGCGCTTCTCTCTTCCCGTAGAACACATTTCCGAAGGTTCCAACAAATATTGCATACAAAGAGCTATGATATTACAAACAAAAAATATTTTACTTCCAATTCTTGTGGGTTTCGAACCTGTGCTTATTTGGCAAATCATCCACATATGCATATTTATTGTTTCTTTCTATTTTGATAAGATAATAAGAATAAGTAATAATATATTTATATTTGGTATGATTGCAAAGAATTTGTACAATTAATTAATGGTTCGTTTCAATTTGATATATTAGAAAAACAAGCTATTTCAACTTATTTTGCAGAATTCGTTGTTCTTCCAATTTGTGATTGATACGTCGAGGAATGGTGCGAGTACGAAAGACTGTCCACAGCGATACTATCCAGCTAATGATAATGGTCGCATATAGTATGAGAGGATAGGCTTTTTCATTGCCAATTGGAATCTTAGCCCTCAAAGGCGATTTCAAACGAATAATGGCATTTATTAGTTTCCAATCGCAATCATCAACTTCTGCAACATTACTATTTGTTGAAGGTTCGATGAAATTGCAAAACTTTTCATTGAGGCAATAGCTCATACTAGGTGAAGCTTGCAATTCGCTGTCACTCAAATCGTCATCATCATCGGGACAACGCATATAAACATTTGGATTACTAATGTCTACAATAACAAAAGAGCTGCACAATAAAAAAAAAAACAACTTTATAAAAATCAAAAACACATCTGGCATATAAACTTCTACCTTTCTTTACTAGGTGCATGATATCGAAAATGTATTGGTAGTTTAATACTGTCAGTTATCTTTGGGGTACCCTTAAGAAGCACTGAGAATGGTTGAGCCTTTTCCGTTGGCACTTCAATATCAACAAATTTCGGATAAATGGCATTTAACTATAAAAATAAACAGCATGTTGGTCAATACAAAAATCACCTTGGTTATGTTGGCAAACTGAGCTTAATACCTTCTTCAAACGCTTTAAATCATCCAATTGATCAACACTAACGTATACCGCAGCCGGTAGTAGTTGTTCCAGCACATATTCGCAGTCCTTGCCCGCAAGTGGATAGTCGAATTGCACCGAATACTGCAGATCTCTATTGATTTTTATTTACAATGTAAACATTTCAATTAGAATGAGAAGCTGCACCTACCTGTGAAATCCTGCTTCGTTCATTTCAATACTAACTATCGGAGCTTGTATTAAATCACAGCCATAGCGTGGAATGAGCAAAATTAACAAATTTAATAACAGCGAGTTTTTCATTTCCCTTAACTTAAATTATTCAATTAAAACTAATTTTTGTTTATATTTACAAATATCAAATGTCAATCCATAAAATTAACCATTGCGGGGAGTTAGTGATGCGTAGAATGAAATATGAACCGATTACTTTTTAAACAACTTGACAAAACTTCTGCATGGGTTGTCAAAACCCATGTTGTAAGTAAGTAAGTAAACTTATCTTAAAATACGTATTTTCTTAAGATGAACTTTGAATTTAGCATAGAGGGAAAACTAATAAAAATATTATTCATGAACTATTTATATTTAATAAATAAGTTTATATAATAAATTATTGAATTTTTAAAATTAGTAAGTATTTTGTTTATTTCTACGCCTTCAATGTATCACTTTTTATAGTCCGGAATAGCTTTATATATAAAACGACTAACCATAAATACTATGCGGGTTTTATAGCGATAGTCGGTTCGCTCTAAAACATCACTAATGCAAGTAGAAAACGTCAAAAACAGCTGTAAAATTAAAACAAAGAGGCTGCCACTTTTAAAGGTAGGCTGCACTTCTGAGCGTCCAATGGATAAGTTTTTAATAGAACAGATTTTTTCATGAAAATAATTTTTTAACAAAATACATTTCATACCTTGACTAAGAAATGGATTACGAAATTTATTTTTTTAATTTAATTTTTTTTCTCAATCAATAAACAGACGTTTGAATTTTGCTATAAAATGCCAAATTTCGATGGCTTATGCTTTTCACTTTCACTTTCACTTGGAGTGTTCCAAATTTGTTAAAAACGACAAATTTTTTTTCTTTGTTTAAAAAATTGAATCCGCAAGAAAGTTGTTAAAAGATGTAAATTTTTAAAACATGAAATCGATTGTTTTGTGAAAAAACTTCAATTGTTTCCAACTACATTTCACTTTTTTTTTGTAATATAGCTGATAGACAACGATTTTGCTTGATGCTATTTAGATACATTTTCAAAAACATGTATAATATCTTAAATTTAATAGATTTTTAATCAAATATATATTTAACCAAAAAATTTTAACGCACAAATTAAATTAAAGTTCTAGATTACATATAGATTTAATTGTAAGAGTTTAGAATAAGAAAACTTATAATTATTTACTTAAATGCAGTTGTCTGTACATTTCTGAGCCATCTTTCGCTAACTTATCAGCCATTTCATTGCCTTTGATGCCCATATGCGCCTTTACGTAATTCTATAGCTCACAAATGATCAAATAATTTCTAAATTCTGTAAAACTGTTATATTTGTTCCTCTTACCCACTTAACGGCAATTGTATCGTCCATCAATAAATCATCTAACTGCTTAAAGTCATCTGCATTCTTTACAGGACTTCCATTTACGAGACGCCAATTTTTGCGTTTCCATCCTTTTATCCAGGTGGTAATCGAGTTAATAAGAAATTGAGAATCCGTGCTAATGCACAACTTATCAATACCAAGATCTTTTGCAACTTTTATGGCATGAATTGTTGCCTGAATTTCGCCAACATTATTTGTTGCACGTCCAATCACGGGTTTGGCAATATTTCTAAATTTTAAAAGTGCTTTCTTAAAAAGTAATATAACTCTGAGAATACAATTTCAAATTTACAATGGATGATCATCATCAAAGTAGACGCCATATCCTGCAACAGCATTAGCACGACCATTGTTGATGCAGGAACCGTCTGTATAGACCAGTACAAAACCTTCACTGTCGATTTGGAATTCATAGGAGCCGACAGTTTTAAGACCAATCGGCTCCCATACTTTTGAATCATGTTTGAGTTGTTTTGATCTAGACGAACTGCTAGGATCAAGTCCTTTTCTTTTCTGGCCAGTGATAATGGAAGATGATGTTGATGGCACCGTTTCATCCACGCCCTCAACTTCAGCCAATGCAAAAAGCTTCAAGTAAATTGTTGAAAATTTTGATAAAAGCAGGAAGGACTTCAAGAATCAATTCAATGAATCAATACTTACCAAATCAGCATCCGTTAAATTGTCTGTATCAGCCAATACTTCATCATCGTTTTCTGGCCAAAAGTCTTCCACTTCATTCTGCTTCTTTTTTTCAAAAGTTTCTGTTGCTGTCCAATTCGGTAGACAGTTTTTACTGCCCAGTGCTATAGCTATGTCTTGGGGACTAAATTGAGTTACATTTTTTGAACTGATACTGCTCGCGTCTTCAATAAAGCGTTCAGCTTCTTGACGTGTTGGAAACTTTTTGTATTTGGCTCCTTTGAAATTTTTCACTTGTTTCTCGCATTTGGACCTTTTCAAATAGATGGTGGAGCTTTCAATGCAAGCGCCGCATATTTTTAAAATAGTGTCAGAACCTTACCATGAGTCGTAGATTCCCACCTGAAATCCACGGGCAACAGCGTAGAACGACATGTTATGATAAGAATTTAATGTTTTAAATGCATTCAGGAGCAGCTTCATAGCACTTGTGGAAAACACAAAACAAAAACCGGGTCAACAAATATAGATGTTATTCGAAATGCCAACTTATGGAAAAAAAATATCAGTTTTATTTGTTACAACAACCCAGTGGAGGAAGCGCCCGGAAAAACACCACAGTTGTTTTTACGATGATTATTAATTATCGCATGTCCTATGGTCAGGGGATATTACGATTTCCAGGGCGCCGCGATTTGACGATGGATTCAAAGAGTACTCTTAATAAAAATAAGAATAGCCAAAGGAAATGTTGTGTTATCGATTTGTTTTCGAGTTATCGATTATTTTAAAATTTTTTTTTGCTATAAGGCCTCTGAAGAAAATCGGCTATTTTATTCTCAATATATAACCGATATTAATGATTGAGGTATTATTTAAAAGGTTATATATAAGGCTTTAAGAAAAATTCAATCAAATAAATTAAATTTGTTGAGTACTTTTAGGGAATTCACAGTTTGCTGCTAAAGTTAACACCTGGCAACTTTAGAAAGATATTTCAATCGAACTGTGAGCACCTCTTTTTGTGTTTTGGAGCTAAATTGCAAAAATAGTTTTCAAAAATTTGAAATTTGTTCAATAACATGCCTCGAATGAACGGAAACGAAGAATTATGGAAAAATGTACTTACTTCTTCGACGATGCATTCTTCTTCCATTTTTTGCAACAAAATTAAATCAGCTGATTAGTGATACCACATTAACACAAAAGTAAGACATGAGCAGAAGTGAGATAACTTTAGCAACAAGTGGTATCTCAAGTTTGTACGTAAAACAAAAACAATCAAAGTTAACACGTGCTAAAATGTTCTAAAGTTAAAAGACGGCAAAGTTAACAGAGCAGATAATACAGAACTGTGAGCACCCTATTTGTATTTTATAGGTATTTTTATGCAATAAAAAAATATTTTCTTACACAAAACCATCATTTTCTCAAAAATTACCGTTATTATTATGAATTGTAAAGAGTAAATTATTAAAGCTTGAAAATTTATCTTTCATTTGGTATAGAGTATATATAATTTATTTGACTTTTTGTGATGTTTTTTATGATACATTGATTTGCCCTTGTACGGAAAATTGCTTTTTTCACTCGTATTTACCTTAGATGTTTTGCTTTCTAACTCCATATTTTCGAATATCGCCATCACAATAAACAATTGTTTTTAAGGCAACATTGTAGCTACAATATTTATATGAATTATCTAAAAAAAGGTACAACTTTCAGCTTTTAAAAAAAAAATATATTTTTTGTATTTTAAAAAAAAAAAGGTTCTTTTAATTTAAAAACCGTTATAAAATTAAATAACGGTTCTTTTAATTTAAAAATTCAAATCTGATATGTATTCGCTTATAAATTCAAAAACATTTTTGAATTTATATTTGTATTATATATCGTTGAAAAAGGCATTTAATTTCCTTTCGCATAGCATCTTTAAGATCATGGGATATTGGCAAAGATATAGAAAATTTTTGTACAGATTAATAAAGAAAACACTTGGAAAATTTAAATTTTATGTAATATAGTGTGAAATTAAATAAAAGATGTATAGTTTTATATAACAAACAAAAGGTCTAACTGTAAGCTTTTAAAAAAAAAATAACTATTTAATCTATAAAAATAATCTATAAAAAAATCTATAAAAATAAATATTTTAAGTAACTAATTAACGAAAATTTTTTAGAAAATAACGGTTATTTTTATTAAAAAATTAAACTTTGGAATAAATTCGCTTATAAAACTAAAAATATTGTAGCAATGATAATTATAACAAAAATATTTGAAAGGACATTTAATGACCTTTCAAATGACATATCAATCCTAAAGATTCATTAAGTAACGGCAAAGATATAGATGTTCTTTTGAACAGATCTTTTACCAAAAAATTTTGTTTTTTAAATCGATAACTCGATAACTAATAGAGTTATCGATTTTTTGTTCGGCGAATCATGCTTTTTTGTTGTTCTCTACCAGAAAATACTTCAAATCACGGCACCCCGGAAATCGTAATCGTGCCTAAGATCGAAATATATATAACAAATTTACCGATTTTAAATAACTTTTCTATCATAAAAATTGGTTAATTTAAATAAAAGAGGCTTTTGTCAAAGCTACATAAATAAAATTATATAAGTATTTGTTCATTTCATATCAAAACTAAAGCGTGTTCGAAAAATGGCTGTCATAAACCAACGAACACGCCCACCTCCCATACAACCCTAAAATTGAAAACTATATAAATAGGCTTCTGTCAAAGCTTAAAAAGTAAAATTAGATATTTATTCATTTAATATCAAAATTAAGACATGTTAGAAAAATGGGCGCCATCCACCCATGAACACGCCCACCTCCCATATAACCCCACAATTTAAAATTCTATAAAAAAGCTTCTCTTTAAGCTACAGGAACAAAATTTGAAACGTTTGTATTTTATATCAAAACCAAATTGTGGAAGAAAAGTGGGAATCATCCGCCTACGAACACACCCACCTCCCATACAACCCATAAGAGTGAAAACTGTATAAATAGGCTAATATTTAAGCTACTGAACTGAAAGTGGGTATTTGTGTATATTATATCTAAAAATATATAAAATTTTGTACCACTACGAATCGGCCGTGGGGGTATTTTAACTTCGGCCAAGTCGAAGATATACCTTACAAGTTTGCGTTATAATTTTGTCGCATGTTTTAATTTTAAAATTATTAAAAAACAAATTTTTAAAGATCATGTTCAGAGCTTACTAGTTTGCGTTATAATTTTGTCGCACGTTTTAATTTTGAAATTATTAAAAAACAAATTTTTAAGGATCATGTTCAGAGCTGATTAACAGGATCATGTTCAGAGCTGATTGACAAATAATTCATTAAGAACAAACTGGATCGACCTTCTTATCGGAGTCAAAAGTGTAAAAAAATCTACCTAAAAACATATAAATTTGTAAATGTTGTATACGTGTTGTATGTATCACTTTCCGCTACTTCTGTCTTAGAAACGCAGCCATTAATTTAAGCCTATATGACACTTGCTTGTTTTCAGATCTTTAAACAAGCAAGGGATAAAAGAGACAGCAATGTCTTGTGTGAATGGGATGTCTGTAGAAAATTTTGTGAAAAATTTAACAGCTGTTGCGACAAAAATATAATTTATTTTGTGTCAAAAATCTACAACTTGTACGAATTATTTAAAACTAATTACGAGCTCGAGCGGCGCAATTGTTTTTTATTTCAATTAAAAAAATTTAAATGCAACCAATTGAAATGCAAAAACAGCATTAAAAGGTACAACGGCAAAAATGCAGAATGTCTGCTTCACAAAATATTTATCTTGTTCTTCTTTCTGCTGTAACAAGGTATTCACAATGACTTTTTCGTGATTTTAAGCTGGTAGAAGCTGAAAAAGTAGAAAATTTTTGTATATTCTAGCGCTTGATTTGCTTGATTGCACATATAGCGTAGGCAGTCATATCAACGGAAAATTGTAGTGAGCATTTATCGTACTGCGCTTTACTTACAATTTAAGCGCTGAAAAATACTAAAACTAGCAGGTGTCATATAGGCTTTACTGGCTGGAAACCATAGATGCCAACCAAAATTCACACTCGAAATCACTAAATCACACAACATATATGTAAAAATCACTCATGTGACACTTACCACGTTTATCCGGCACGTTAAAGCGCATTAATTTGTTTCGTTTTGTCAAAGTCAACAAAGTTTGACAGTTAGAACACTGAGAAAGATTTTCAGAACGGTTGCAAATAAAAACTTGTTTATGCGTACTTTCAAAGCGACTTGAAATTTTAAGAACCGATTTAAAATGAGGTCTTATCGAATCGCTTTGAAACTTTCAAGACGGTTTGAAGTTCTGTTTATGCAATGGTTTCAGTCGAAGCGACTTCGATCAGATCGACTTGAAGCGTCGGATAAACGTGGTAACTCACAGCAAAACAATCACGCACATAGAAAAAAAATCACGCAAAATCACACAAACAGAACAAAAAATCAAGCAAAAATCACACACAGAACAGAAAATCACTCAGAAGCAATTCCAATTTTACAGCATAAAAGAGCATTTAATGCCATACAATTTTACATATAATGATATTTTCTGTTATTTGGTAATATTAGCAAAAGCTTATTGTTAAAAGTTCATTAATATCTTATTTACTAGATCAAAATTAAGAAGGAGGAGGACAATTTTTGGTAATTCGATATAATATATCAGTGGAAATAATTTAAATTGTCTGAATTTGTAATATAAACTAAATATTAACTTTTTAAAAGTTTAAACTTTATACCTGCGCTAGCAAATTTCAATTGCAGTGTTGGGTTTGTTCGTTAATATACGTGTTTTCGCATTAACTTGCACGCACTCTTCAACAATAAAGTGAGTGATAAAAAAAATCACGCATGAGTGAAAAATCACTCGCTTCATTTCAGAAATCCATTGAAGTAAAAATCTCTTAGTTCTATGCAGAAATCACACATTGTCACACAGCCCTCAAAAAATCACGAAAAGTGATTTATCACACGAAACTGGCATCCAGCGTTACCAGTTTTGCACGATAAATAGTGCTTTCGGTATTTTTTGAGCTCTTGCGAGATGCTGCGGGAGAAAGTAAAAATCATCGCTTTATGTGAGAAAAATTCTCATGCGAGAAAATTTTTACCACATGTGCGATTTTTCCCACGCGAGGGATAAAAAATACCGAAATTACCACAAATACCTCACATTACCAAAAAGAGATTTCTACCTGCTGTGGTAGAAATACGCATGAATGAATGTGTACAGAAAAGGTTTACTGAGTGAATGCGCTTGTTGATGCATTCTTCATGTGCATTCTTGTTGGCAGTTTGTTTGTGTTTAAACTGTTTTCGATATATAACAACAAAAGAACGTAAATAATTTCTGATAGCAAAGTGAAAAATAAAATAATTATGTCTGGAAGAAAAACATCATTGTCGCATAGTTATTCAAAAACTCTGTAAGCTTAAAGTATTTTTTACATTTAAGGCGCATTTTAATATTATGAATGTGTTAGGAGAACAAATTATGATGAGCAGTGCAAGGACTGCTATGAGGCTGGAGAAATATTTTTGAGAAATAATTTTTGAACTCATTAAAGAATTGAATTTCATAATAATTCAATTCTTTAATGACTTCAAAAATTATTTAATTATTGTTTTATTAATTGTTGTTTATTAATATGTTGCAATTTAGGTTTACTTTCGTTGAACAATTTCATACTATGCTATAAACACCGCTTAATGTGATATATTAAGCAATTTTGAGGTATTTCATTGACTTGCGGTAATTTTGTGGTAATTTGCAGGATTTTGAGGTATTTTGAGGTATTTCATTGACTTGCGGTAATTTTGTGGTAATTTGCACGATTTTGAGGTATTTTGATGTATTTTTGACGTGTGGTAATTTGAGAGAATTAAATGCGAGAATGAGGTAATTTTTGAGGTATATTCACCTGACAACGCTGCTGGCATCTATGCTGGAAACAGCTGATTATCTGTCATACATAAAATTTATAAATTGTATCCAATTCGTATCGAGTGTTTCTTAAATGTGGTTTAAAACATTTTTTATAATAAATTGTGTAAAATGAGCTTTCCGCCACCACTACCACCGCCACAACAACATATGCCAACGCCACCACCTCCACCACCAGGCGTAACATCCCCTACAATAGAGTTTAACCCATTTGTTCCACCGCCGCAGACTCCTGTAGCTGCAAATAATACTGCACCTGCACCTGGTTTTCCAATTTACAATGTAACATATGACACATCGCACAGGCCACAGCAACCACCACTTCCACTAGGTGTACCACCGCTTCCACTGGGTGTACCACCCCCTCTGCCACCAGTAAATTCACAATATTATCCAGCTCCGCCGCCCGCACCACCTGAGCCGCAACCAAATGTTGGATATCAATATTCGTATCAAAATCCTCCAACGCCTGCGTCGGAGTCAACAGCCTATCCATATGGCTACGAATACGGATCTTATGACTATGGCTATGCTTACGGCTATAGTAGGAATTACGTTAGAACCGGAACTATCGGAGAACAGGTATATGCAGCAGAACATAGTAGTGCAAAGTCACAATCGACGCGAATGACACAAAATTACCGAGCTGAATCATCTAGTCGTAGTAGTGGATTTAGTAATCATTCCCAAAATGCTTTAGCATCTACGATAGTCAACAGAGCTGAAAGGTTTGTAGGCACAAGAAATAATTATTATTTAATAATTTCACTTCACTTCTCTGCTAGACATCAAACATCCTATTCATACTCGGTGCGACCACGCAGAGAACGCGATGTTGTAGAACGCTCCAAGCCAAAGCAGGAAACTGAGCGCGATCGTCTACTGAAAAATTGGCGTGCTCAGTATTGCGAAACATCTGAGGACATTGCACGAAAGCTTGCTGAACTCGCCGAACTAAATGAAGAAGATTCTGAAGTTTGGGTTCGCTCCTCACCAGCTGACTTATTTTACAGACGAACTACGACTGTTAATGAGGTGGAATCTACCGTTCGGCTTGATGCGCTGTGTAAACTCTTTGATGTTGAGCTTTTACAACGTGCTGAACGTGTACGTTCCACCTTAGAACCATATGCTGAACCGCCACGTAAGCCAAGGCGTCGGCTTTGTAAACACAAGTCTGAAGCGTGCTCCTCCTCATCTGATGACAGTTCTGATGATGAGTTCAAAGTTGAGCAAGATTGCTGCATGGAAGAGCTGTCACGCAAATTGCAGCATCCTTATAGAGTGCACGCAGATTTGTGGCACAACGACATCGGTGAGATGAATGATGGACCGCTTTGTCGTTGTTCCGCTAAGTCACGACGCATTGGCATACGACACGGTATCTATCCGGGAGAAAATGGCATCACCAAGTGCAATCCAAACTCAAATAATGCCACTCGTCTATATCACTACCGCATTGCAATCTCGCCACCTACAAATTTTCTAACCAAAACTCCAACGTTGATTAAACATGATGAACACGAATTCCTCTTTGAAGGTTTCTCTTTGCTCTCCCATGAACCGCTGGGCGAGTTGCCAACATGCAAAGTAATTAGATTTAATATTGAGTACACGATTTTGTACATTGAGGAAAAAATGCCAGAGAACTATACCATAAAAGAGCTCGAATTATTTAGTATGTTAAGAATCGTGTAACGCCCTTAATGTGTTTTTAAATTAAAAATATATTTTACAGGTCAATATCTATTCCGTGAGTTGCTGGAATTGGTTGACTTTTCACTGGTACCATCTGTAGACTCTGAAAACTCTTGTCCTGCATTTCATTTTTTGCCTCGGTTTGTGCGCGATCTACCTGATAATGGAAAAGAATTTCTAGCCATGTGCGAAGTACTCAAGTACTTGCTAGATAACTCAGCACCTTTGGTAGAACGCCAGCAGTTGATCCACATGAATGAAATGAGCCAGCATGATTGGCAGGATTACGTAGATTATGTCAAAGGCATGCTGGTTACAAAACCCGGCTACAAGCCTTGTTCTGTGCGTGTCGATCAGCTTGATCGTAATGTTTCCGATCTACCAGAGTGCTACGATGAGCAGCAAAGTGTAACACACCCTGCAATCGTACACTTTGGTATTCGGCCACCTCAATTAAGCTACGCCGGTAATCCAGAATATCAACGTGCGTGGCGTGAATATGTCAAATTTAGACATTTAATGGCTAATATGTCAAAACCATCATATAAGGATAAGCGTAAGTTGCAGGAAAAAGAGACGCGCCTGCAGGAAATGCGTACACAAGGACGAATGAAACGCAACATTACCGTAGCTGTTAGTTCGAAAGGTTATCGACGCACGGGTATCATGTGTGACGTTGTGCAGCATGCCATGTTGATACCAGTGTTAACGGGTCACTTGAGGTTTCACAAATCTCTGAATTATTTGGAAGAAAGTATTGGGTATAAATTTAGCAACAGGTAAGCCCTGTAAGTCTGTTTATGTTTAAATTATTGTTATAATGTTTTTATTCGCAGATACCTTCTCCAACTCGCTCTAACGCATCCTTCATACAAAGAAAACTACGGCACTAATCCTGATCATGCGCGCAATAGTCTTACAAATTGTGGTATACGACAACCAGAGTATGGTGATCGTAAAATTCATTATATGAACACACGCAAACGCGGTATCAACACTTTGATCAACATTATGTCACGTTTTGGCAAAGAATACGAAACCATGTCAAACATTACGCACAATGAACGTTTGGAGTTTCTAGGCGATGCTGTTGTCGAATTTCTCAGTTCTATTCATTTGTTCTTTATGTTTCCCGAACTTGAGGAAGGTGGCTTGGCCACATATCGTGCTGCAATTGTACAAAATCAGCATCTGGCTTTACTGGCTAAAAAATTACATTTGGAGGAATATATGTTATATGCACATGGTTCTGATCTTTGTCATGAGCTTGAACTGCGACATGCTATGGCTAATTGTTTCGAAGCTCTAATGGGTGCTTTGCTATTAGATGGTGGCATATCTGTGGCTGACAATGTATTTATGAATGCTTTATTCATGGAAGATCAGCAACTAAAAGATATTTGGAAAAACTATCCTGAGCATCCGCTGCAGGAACAAGAGCCAATGGGTAAGAATACTTAACATGCTTGACAATCATTCGATAGTTAATATCTATACGGTTTTGTACTAGTCGACGTTATTTTAGAGAATTATTTTCAACTTATTCAACTAATTAATCTTTTATTCTATTGGCAGGTGATCGTGAGTGTATAGCTTCTTATCCAGTACTTCAAGAGCTAACAAAGTTTGAAGAATCGATTGGAATAAAATTTAAACATATTCGTCTATTGGCACGCGCCTTCACAGATCGTTCAATTGGTTTTACACACTTGACTCTGGGCTCTAATCAGCGTTTGGAATTTCTTGGCGATACAGTTCTGCAACTTATCTGCTCCGAATATTTATATCGACATTTTCCCGAGCATCATGAAGGTCACTTATCACTGCTACGTTCTTCTTTAGTAAATAATCGTACACAGGCAGTTGTTTGTGATGATCTTGGCATGACTAAATATGCCGTTTATTCCAACCCAAAAGCCGAGCTTAAAACTAAAGATCGCGCTGATTTACTGGAGGCATTTTTGGGCGCCTTGTATGTGGATAAAGGACTCATGTATTGCGAACAATTTTGCCACATCTGTCTGTTTCCACGGCTGCAAATGTTTATCATGAATCAGGATTGGAACGATCCTAAATCAAAACTGCAACAATGTTGTTTAACACTGCGCACAATGGATGGAGGAGAACCTGATATACCAATTTATAAGGTTATTGAATCGATTGGACCGACCAACACACGCGTCTATACTGTCGCAGTATATTTTCGTTCAAAGCGTTTGGCTACTGCCACCGGACAGTCTATACAGCAAGCCGAAATGAATGCCGCCAAACAGGCGTTGGAAAACTCACGCGATCTATTTCCACAGCTGGATCATCAGAAGCGAGTTATTGCAGAGAGCATTAAGAAACAAATTGGTACCGATCTTAAGACTGATATACTGAAAATACCAAGAAATTCACAAAAACCGAAACCAGCCGCACCTATGGAAGATGAATCTCACCTACCGAAACAGTACCGTGAACGTGAAGACATCTCAAGTGATGAACTGCCCGAATATGAGCTGGGCGATAGTAAGTTACTGAATTATATCTTTATCGATTTACTTAAACACACTTTTTCCCCCACAGGCTTTAGACAGGCGATTAGAAATACCTCACGTGACAGTGAAACATCGACTGGAAATAGTACAGCGCATTCACCACCGAAACGTCGACGCAAACGTAAAAACATTCCATCCTCCAACCACTCCATAGCAGAAAAGCCACGTGAATGCAAACAGCCAGCAGCTGTTGAAATCTTAGCTTACAACAAAATTTGTGAAGAAGTAAGCAGTGACGATTTCATCAGTGAAAATGAATCTTCAGTGCTAGCAGTTCCAAACTCAGAAGCACACGATGCTCCCAAAAATGAAAACAGTGTCGATTTGCTTGCGGATTTAAAAGATTTGGTTGAAGATGTCTCATCGACATCCGATTTGGAATCCGGCGAGCTCAGTACTTAGTAATTAACTGTGATGATAAAGCATGTTAAAAACTTTAAATCAATAGCGAAACTATCAAAAAACATAAAATGGTTTCGCTTGGCGGATTTGTATTTAGTATTCCATACTTAATAGTATAAAATTTAATTAACTTCATATTAACCAAACTATGTCATTCTGTTTTTCTTAAGTTGAATTTGTATACCATTTCTTCCAAATCGATTGCATTCAAAATTTTGCTATTTAAAAATACAATGGCCTTAAAATTAATGGCCTCTACAAAATGTTATGTTAATTTCAATGTTTTAAAAAGAATCAAGTAATTAAAACAACTGCAATATAACAATAAACGACTGCTTAATGAATGCTTTGACTTGTGGTGAATTTTTTATATCATTGCCTTCGATTCCTATTTTGTTGAAGCTATGCTCTAATTTAAAACTATTTTTAACTCCGGATCTCATTTGAATAACGACAGCCTTCGACTTGCAGACAGCAAGCCACCGTTATTTAGAGCTTTCTGCACATCTTTCAATTCGGGCAGATTCGATATATCCCCACGAGCGGCCAACGACGGTGGTGTAGCGAGTATACGACGTGCAACACGCTGAATATCCGCTGATGAAATTTTCTCTGCAATTAAATATAAATAATAAAAAACGCTATTTAAGATAAGCTTGAAGTCAACAAACCGATTTCGTTAATGAAATGCTCTGGTCGCTTGCGATGTCCTGTGGCCAAAACCTGTCTGCCCACATCTTCGAAAACAACTGGACGCGATTCCAAATTCATTAGTAGCATGGATTGTAACTGAATTTTGGCACGACTTAACTCTTCTCTGCCCGGTTCGGAAGACATATTTAATAATTCTCTAGTAATAACTTCCACCATTTCACGTACGTTGCTTGGAGGCGAACTGGCATGTATGCAGAAAAGACCTGTATCGGCGTAGGCATGATTGTATGCAGTTGCGCTATACATCCAGTGGTATCGATTGAGAACATTTGTGTACAGTCTGGAGTACATGCCTTTGCCAGGACCACCAGCTGAAAATGATCCACCACCTCCCATCATTATGTTAAGCACACAAAGAGCTACAAAGTCTGCATCTTGATGTGAGCAGCCTTCTAGTCCGATAACAACATGAGCCAGTTCCGGAAGACCCGCCGCTGCATAAATTGGAATTTCACATTCTTCCTGTGTAGGGAAACGAGGAAAATAAAGTAATTTTAATTTTTTTAGGAAATACTAGTTGATATACGCGCCGCGCCGTAATCGGGACACTAGTCAGTGAAAAGCAACTGTTTTTGACTATTAATGAACCGTTTTGACAAGGAAAGTTCCATTCTCTTTAATAAAGTTTGCTATTTTAAATCTAAGAAACTACTTTTGAAATCATATCTTCGCAAAAAGAAAATAGTTTAAACTTATTTTTGAGCTTCTAACAAAGCGAACTTATTTTTTAAGAATTTAACGAAAATGCAATTATTTTTGCTTTAAATTGTGCTTTAATATCGAAAGAATTTCTTAAGAAACAATAAACTGTGATTTTGCGTCGACGTTCCGACGAAGTGTAACCTTCTAGGGTTTAAAACTATCAAGGTTTTGGAACCAAAAGTTGAGCTGGTTATATAAAAATAATTGGTTTGTTATATAAAATAAATAAGCCTATTAAAAATTATATCTTTTTATTTATTATAAATAATAATTAAATATTATATCTATTATAATTATATCTTAGCTTTTGATTGAAATATAGCAAAGTTACTAACCTTAACCAAACCGCCTGTATATTGCGCAATGGACTTATCTGCCTCAGATGCACCAGTAGCAATTATCTTTTCCCTCTGCCAAATAGCTGAATCTGAGACAAAGAATTTCTCAACATTACGCACCAGTTCGTCGTGATCAACCTAGAAAACGTATTAAATTAATACACAACAAATTAAGTAATTATTAACTTATTGCTTACGCCAACTCCAGCAATAACCATGCGTTCTGGAGTGTGATGGTATTTAAGGTAATTGAGCAGAACAGTACGATTGATTGGCTCCAAATTTTCGGAAGGACATAATTTCGGCAATCCTAATGTATTCTCTCGGAACGCAGCAGCATGAATCATATCCATTAGTATTGGTTCCTGCTCAGGACGCATACCCAGAGTTTCCAATTCAAACTGCACAGCACGTTGTGCCAGTGAGACCTCTTCGTTGTGCAGAGTAGGCCGCAATGTCACATCGGCCAGCAGACGAGTCACAGACTCCACCGCACGACTGTCAATACTCGCCGCATAGATAAGCGTATCGCGTGAACTTTGGCAGTCGCAAATGCCTCCATTCTTTTCAAGTTCTTTTAAAATAGCGTCTTTATTGGGAAAATTAATGGTAGACTGTAAGCAGATAGGCTCAATTAGTGTTTGTTAAGATAACAGTTGGCTTAACTTACATTAAATGCTAACTTTTCCAAGAAGTGTGAGACACCACTTGGATAGGTTACTTCGTAGCGTGGACCCGAATCAATCACTAGCCCAACTGTACAAAATTGTCCAAAACGTTTTTCGGAAGCAACACGCAGTCCATTTGAAAGTGTTGTCACGTGTGTAACGTTGCTATCGGCCAAAGGTCTTGCATACTCAACATCGGGCAGATCATTAATTGGTTGTGTCAGTGGCGGCAAGTGCGTCACAATTTCTGTAGAAGGTTCATTGACACTGGCAGTGCCATCGTTTTTGCGCAGACGTCCTGTGATGTTCCCAATTCCGGTGCTGCCAGCATTGACATCGCCGTGTTCACCCGTGATCGATGATGGTTTAGTGGCAAAGCTCCTTGTGACCCTGAAAGCATTTATTCTAACAATAAGCCAAGTACACACAAAGTGAGGTTAATAAAAAAGTATAGTACAGACGGTAAGAAAAAAAACTTACCCCTGCCAGGATTTTCTGATATGGCTCAACGTACGTAAATTCATGACTTGTTTTGTACAATTTGTTGAGCTTTTGTGCAAATTAATGGCTTGGTGTTAACGGTTATTTATTTAATTTACTGATTATTTTGCTTAAAACATAATGCAACACCACCGAAATTACAGAAAATGTTCTAGCGCACAGATGATTTTGAAAATGTCAAAGAAGAAAAAATATTAAAAAATTCTATGTGGATGATGTGGAACGAAAAGTTTGTATTTGTCAAATTGTGCTGACAGGTTCAAAATGTCAAGAAACGGACGGACGAGTTTGCATGGAAATTTAAACGTAAAAGTATAGTGTGTAAATACAAGGGTCATTCATACATTTTGAGGTGTGCCTTTTTGGTATAAGTTTGCGAAACATGGTTCTTTTCAAATTTATGGAACAATGATAATAATTTTGGAACAATTGAAGATCACTGGAAATGGACTTTTTTTATTTTTTTTGCAAAATGTGTATTTGGAGCTAAAAAAGATAAAGGTGAAAAAATTTCAGGCCGCTCGCAAGTAGTTTAGAAGTTATAGGGGTCAACGTTTGTGAAAATGGGCTTAAAAACTTGTGATTTTTTTTTTTGTTTTCGAACAAAAGTAAACTTTATGGATATCGAAAGAAAAGTGATGCTAATACCTTTTCAACGAGCTATTAATCCTAAAAATCTATGCGTTAATTCGGAAGATATAACTGTTTTTGTACTCAAAACATTTGAGGTGTACCAATTTTGTATGTCCCTTTGCAGTGTTTGTCTTTGAAACTAGATAAATAAATGTTTTCATAAAAGTCGTGCAAATATTGTTGTGATTAAGAAACAGTGGATAATATTTATAGTTTTTAATTATTATTTCGTAAAAGGGTGAACAGTCAAGAGTGCACGATAAATTAAGTGTTACCTATGTCTTAACAAGTAATGTCAGTATTTGTAATTTTCAAGATTGTTGTACACTTTTAATATATTGAGATAAAAAAAGCGCCGTAGGCGAAAAACTTTTTATGTTCTGCCATTTATATGTAGCTGGAAGGGTAAACTGTCAAATGTGCATATTATATAAAATGCAATATCTTCAAAAGTAATCCATGGATTCTTTTGATTAATAGCTCATTGAATAGGTTAAAGCATTACCTTTCTTTCGATATCCATAATGTTTAGATTTGTAGGAAAATGTAATTAAAATCACAAGTATTTCAGTACGATTTTTGCAACTTTGTACCCCCTATAACTTCTGAACCACTTGAGAGCGGTCCAAAATTTTTCCATAATTGGACTTAGAAGATCTAAATACATATAATAACAACAAAAAAAAGTAAAATTCGAGTTTCCAGTGATCTTCAATTATGCCATAATTTTCGAGGTGCCATGATTTCATTATAATTAGAGATTTCACAAACTGTGGTATTGTAGTGTTGTGCTATTTTATTACAACTATTGTACAATTATTGTTGTTGGTTTTAACATAAAACTTTTATACGACAAAGCAATCGCGTTTTATATGTTTACTGAATGTCATATTTCACAAGAGCTTTTATGGTTACGAGTTTTTAAAAAAGCGTACATTTTGATTTACTAAATGTCATATTTCACCAGAGCGAATTTTATTAATATTTTTGGTAACGAATTTTAAAATAGCGTACATTTTAATTTATTATATTACATTTATGTAATTAGTGTCGGGGAGATTACGATTTCCAGGGCACCGCGATTTGACGATGGATTCGAAGAGTACTCTTAATAAAAATAAGAATAGCCAAAGGAAATGTAGTGTTATCGATTTGTTTTCGAGTTATCGATTTTTAAAATTTTTTTTCGCTATAAAGTCTATGAAGAAAATCGGCTATATTATTCTTAATATATAGCCGATATTAATGAAAAATTTTAAATTAATGAAATCTGTTGAGAACTTTGTATATTATTGGCATTTTTGTTCAATAAAAAAATATTTTCTTACACAAAACCGTTATTTTCTCAAAAATTACCGTTATTATTATGAATTATAAAAAGTAAATTATTAAAGCTTGAAAATTTATCTTTCATTTGGTATATAATATATATAATTTATTTGACTTTTTGTGGTGTTTTTTACGATACTATGATTTGCCCTTGTACGGGAAATTGCTTATTTCACTTATTTGTACCTTAGATGTTTGGCTTTCTTACTCCATATTGACGAATATTGCCATTACAATAAATACTTGTTTTTAAGGCAACATTGTAGCTACAATATTTATATGAATTAACGGGATTTTCGAGTCAGTGAAAAAAATTTGTATTTTTTATTCGATCAGTTAACCTCGAAAAAAGGTAAAACTTTCAGTTTTTCAAAAAATATATATTTTTAGTATCTTAAAAACGTAAATTTTGTAGAAAAAAACGGTTCTTTTAATTAAAAAATTCAAATCTGATATTTATTCAGTTATAAATTTAAAAACTTTTTTGAAATTATATTTGTATTATATATCGTTGAAAAGGCATTTAATTACCTTTCGAATAGCATGTCAATCTTTAAGTAAGATTCATTGGATATTGGCAAAGATATAGAAAATTTTGTGAACAGATTTTTTAACAAAGAAAACACTTGGAAAATTTAAATTTTATGTAATATAGTGTGAAATAAAATAAAATATGTTTATTATTTGTCAAACAAAAGGTCTAACTGTAAGCTTTTCAAAAAAAATATATTTTTAGTATTTTAAAAACGTAAATTTTTTAGAAAATAACTAAAAACTAAAAACATTGTAGCAATGATATTTATAACAAATATATTTGAAAGGTCATTTAATGACCTTGCAAATGAAACATCAATCTTAAAGATCCATTGAGTAACGGTAAAGATATAGATGTTTTTTTGAACAGATCTTTTAACAAAAAATTTTTTTAAAAAAATCGATAACTCGATAACTAATAGAGCTATCGATTTTTCGTTCGGCGAATCATGTTTTTTTCTTGTTCTCTACCTGAAAACATCTTCAAATCGCGGCGCCCCGGAAATCGTAATCGTGCCTTAGTGTCTTCACAAGGTCTCTTAAAATCATATGTCTTAAATTGTTAACATGAAAAAATATGATTGATGTGAACAACCCTTTTTTAAGTTCAGTGTGTTATTTCAATTCTCAATCAGCTGATGCGAAACAAGTGTTTTGTTTTTTTTTTGTGCATTGTTTACAATAATTTATATGAAGAAAACTACAAAAACAGTAAAAAAGTTAAAAAATTAGAATGGAGTATCAACGTGATGAATTTTAATTTGTTTCACTTCATTTTGAAAATGGAATTTTATGAGATGAAATGCCCACCTTGGTCCCCTTTTTCACACGGCAAGTTTTATTGCCTCAGCAAGTTTTCTTTAGCAATTCTGAATAAAACTAAAGTGAAACTTCAAAGAAAGAGCAGGATAAAAGAAAAATTGCCGGTACGAGCAAGTCTGTACTCGTCCCCTCTCGTCACGTTCCGATGCCAACAAACTCGACTTGCCAGCAAGAAAAATTGCCGTGTGGAAAAGGGTTCTAAAGAAAAAGTAATTATAAGGCCTTATAAGTAATTACAAAGGTTTCAGTGTTGTAATATTTTAGTACGTTTTCGTATGGAAAGAAATGTCAGCAATTTTAAACCATTGTAAAATTTTAAGAAAATAAGACGTGATAGGACACCTTAAAAAAGTTTTCATTATTCAGCTGTATAAATGCGGCATACATAATGCTTGTATCTGTCCCTTTTTAAAGGAATTGTCCATTTTTTAAAGTCGAAAAAGTTAAAGATTGAAATTTTTAAAATCTTTACAATAAAAGTCTATTTTTGTAATAAGTAATCCTTTTGCGAAAACGGAGAAAAAACTAAAGCAAATAATATATGAATGTTACGAATAATATGAAAAGGAACAAAAAGGAACTTGGTTTATTGGGTACCACAACCTAAATGGGTTAAATATAACAAATAATGGATTCGTAATGGACCAATAGGCACCCACGGAAGCTCCTTATAGGTGCATGAATGTTTGCTAAAATATTAAAAAATGAATTGAAAAAATTGATATTATAAGACCTTAATAACAACAACATTTCAACAGTAATTAACGATTTTCTGTAAATAAATACCGACCGTTGATTTCAATTCAGAAATGGACCTTTAGCTAAAAATGTACTTAAATAAAATTTTCATTTTTTAAATTCTTACTGAAAATGCCAATAATGCCCAGTATTCATGCAAATGGGTATATAACAGTATATACACTTATAAATATTATAAGAGTATTTATAAATGGCATAAATCGTATAAGTATATCAGCCTTATAAAAAAAATTTATGAAGAACCGTTTGCACGAAAGAGATATATATGCTCTAGGATTAACGTGAGCAATCAATCTGGCAAACTTATACCAACAATCATCTGTTAACATTTTTTAAAGTTAAGTGGTTTCCGCCAAATAAAACCAAAGCTACAATAAACAAACAATAAAATAATTGTTTTATATAACGCTTGCTTAAAGTTAACTGCTTACTAGTCTGTTAATGCACAATCGACTTTAAGGGACATTCACATAATCTACCTGATAAAAATAACAATTGCCCAAAATAGATGCTTGAAGCTTTGCATGAATACCCTTAATATTTTTTATATTGTACATGTACAGCTTGACCCCTAATGACTATTGCATCTCCTTTTTCAACGCAAAAAAGTACAGAGCATTTTGAACTCAAAATATTTTTTTTTTAAATTGTTAAATTACATTATTATTGATTTAACTCAAATATTTCCCCTTTAAATTTTGTTAACCATCTTTAAACGCTTTTGAAAACTATTACATGCGGCACGGATGACTCCGTCTGGTAGGTCGACCAAAATTTTTCGTAAGCGGCGTTTAAGTTGGTCCAATTTCATGTCTTTCAGATGCTTTAGTTTTTCCAACATGTATCCCCATACACAAAAATCCAAAGTATTCAAATTCGGATTAGATGGAGGCCATTCATGCGCTGGAACAAAACATGGAATATTGTCCTTGCACCAACGCTGAGCAGTTAAAAAACTTAAATGCATGACAAGAACTTGACAAGAACAAGTGAAAATGGTTGACAAGAACTTCATTCAAATAATACTGGGCATTGATTTTTACGCCTTTGTCAATAAAAATATTATAAAGTATATAGTATAACTGGTACCTCTCAACAGCCTTTTTATCTGCTGGAATTTTGCACATCCTCGGTGCATATACGCGGTTGTTCTGTGGGTTGTGACTTTTTTGCAGAATGCAAACAGTTTGCGTGCCTCCGAAGGAGCAAATAACTTATTTTCCTCAGCATTTTCTTTTGCCGCTCCGTAAGACCATGAATCCTTTTTTTTGTAAGCTTTAAAATCTTTAAATTTTTCTATGATGTTTCATGATGATCAAATTCTTTTATTCGATCTCGTACAGTCTTTAACGGACCCGAAGTTATAACACTTCATTTCTGACCAGCTTTTTTGGAAGTTTCAACGCTCCCTGTTGCCTTGTTTCGAACAACAGTGCGTTGAACAAATCTGCGATTAACACCTATATTACTTAGGATGTTAACAATTTCACTAGTTTTCCTGACTTGCATATGCAATTTCTGAACAAGCTCTCTTTTTGCTTCCATTGCTCACAAACTTTTAATTACAACTATTTAAACAGACAACAAGATCAGTTGATTTCACTCACAATCAATGTTAGAAATAAAATAAGTAATGATAAAAAGTTTATGCATTCAATGGTATAGGGTCACTTAAAAATTGTGCGATAGTTATGGCCCACGCTGTACAAAGTTTATTTCTTTTTTATCAATTTCGTTTCTAACAGTTGATTTTTTTTTAACAAAAACATAGATTGTTTTTATGCTTCCGAAAAAGTTTATAGCTGAACTCTTGTTTTATATCTTTTAAAATTGAGTTAAATTAAATTTTATGACACAAAACATTCATATAATTTGATGTCAAAACTGTAAAAACCAATATAATGAGAAGATCAACCAAATTTATAAGGTAAAGGAAAACATTTTTGATTTTTTGTCAGAGGATTATACGCGCTGTAAAATAAAGTTTTTTTGAATCATAAGCATCTCAAATAAGCCATACCAATCAATAACAAAAGCCTAATCCTTTATGCTCCACTACGTCACAATTTTTTTTAGTGGTTTTATATTTGAAAATTTTTCTTTAAAATTAAATTTTTTTAATTTTTTAAACTTTTTAAGTCAAAAACTTTACTGGATGTCCTAAATCAAAATTGTGCTTAGTTTAGGATTTAAAGGAAATGTACTACGGCCTCGCAGTATAAAATGCCACCTTAAAAAAATCGGTGATTTGAGCTTGCCAGAAAAATTCTTTGGACGATATGTTCTATGTGCTAATGGCCGTCAGAAACCATTGGAATTTAGCAGTTATATTTTGGTGTCGCAGAGTGTAATTAAAAACCATTCTTATTTCCATTTGTTGTAGCCGTTTTTACAATGTGGTACTGAAAGTTTTATAATAATTCTTGTTCTATTGGAACAAGAATTCCAATAACAATAGATTTCAGCATGGATTTCAGTAGCTTTTATTTTCCCAGACACTTCCTTAACTAACCACATGTGCACCTTTATATTAAAATTATTGAATAATTTACGATCGAGACGAAAGGCAGTTACATAAATTTTCAATGCAGTTCAGGACATACAAAAACAGAATTAAAATAGTCTCCGATATTTGTAACAAAAGGTTAACAAATTTTCGAACTCAGCGCAAGTGCAGCCATGCTTTGATAACAACAATGCTGAATTAACTGCTCACAGTTAATAGAAACAAAAGAAAAAAGCAAAATAAACAAAATAGCACACACAATAAGACATCCATCCACACAAACTGCTGTAAACCACAAGTTTTATGTAAAGCTAAATGAATTGTTATAAATGGCCAAAAGGCTTTAATAGTCTTGTATATGCCAGTGCGCAAGTCGGTTGTCTCTTTGATTAAAAGTTATCAATTAAGTGCTCGAAATAGTTCTTGGTTTTTATATTCTTGGCAAAGATTAATAAATATAAAATATATTAATTCAAATAGTTTCTAACAAAGAAACAAAACGCATTATTTTAAGCATTGTATTTAAACCATGTTAACGTGGCCCAAAGTATTGAATGGCATCGCTGTATTATGGCTAATTTTTGGTTGTTTTTGCTTTCGTTTATCATTCGGTTACGATCCGAATGATACTAAGATCGCTTCGGTACTTCCACCTGAGGGCATGTTCGAGGCCTTCTATCCGCGTGAACTGGATGGAGTGCCAAATA
Source organism: Tetanocera ferruginea (assembly GCA_958299015.1). Classification (NCBI taxonomy): domain Eukaryota; kingdom Metazoa; phylum Arthropoda; class Insecta; order Diptera; family Sciomyzidae; genus Tetanocera; species Tetanocera ferruginea. The sequence goes on from OY282640.1 coordinate 11,479,919, forward strand.
GTGCAACAAGACCAGCGCATGGGCATGGCAGTTTCTTCAAGCATCGCAATCCCGCGCTAGTGGATATAAAGAATGCGGCTGCGTATGGTTATCGTTTCGATGGCAAAAGACGCTTCAACTTCGATTGAATAAGTTATATACAAGTTATAATGTACTCAATAAACTTAAATACTTCTACATCTTTTTGGCGTGTTATTTTTTCATTTTAGGTTACCTTAAAGTGAAAAATATTTTGGTTTTTGATGATTATTTATAGTTTAATATTATTTTTAACCGACTTCATGACGTAACCACTTTTCTGACTTCAAGCTTTATAATTCTTTATAGTATGGTTTGATTGAATGAGCTCAGATTTATATATTTCAGATGAATTTTGAAATAAAAAGTTCATTCATTATATTAATTTTCATATTATTTTATTTAATAAATAGGCTTAATATTTTGGCTTTCCATATTATGATGTTCCATAATATAACACAGCATTATTTATGTTTTAATTAATATATAGGTTATAAAATATAATCACAAAACTTGCCTTTTTCCGTTACAAAAATAAAAAAAATTATTTCAAATAATTAACAACAATTCACAGAACAAAAAAAAAAAGGAAAATTAAACTCGCTTATTACATATGTATATTATATAATTATTTAGTTAATCCATTAATTTGATTATTATTCATTATTTAATTTGATTAACACTACGTTTAAGTCTATTTATTTCTACTTAAATTGTTTTTTAAAGGAATAATTAAACATCCTACAAATTGTTTATTTTTGCTTTATTTGATTTTTTTTTCTTTTACTTTTCAAAGTCAAAATTTATCGATTTTATAGAAGTTTTGTAATATTATTAGCTCTGAAGTTTTTTGTTTTTTTTTAAGTTTTTCCTGAAGCTGCTTTGACTCTTTGGCTTATTCTTCCGTAAAGGGGAAAGGATGCTCCGAAGTTTCGCTGCTGTTTCTTCGACGATTTTCTAACATTTTAGTTGCTTGTTCTAGAGTTTCTTTGACGAAAAGCGAATTTCCATCGCTAGGCAGTGAATATTTGGATTCATTAAAACGCCATGTCAAACCCAATACGATGTTAAAGGCTGAGGTGTCGTAAGCATGACAGCCAGAATATCGGAACTGCGGTTTCTTGTTGTATTTGCATCCATTCGATTGAGCACCTTAAATAAGAAAAGAACACAGATATAAAAATTGTTTATACAAGACAAATCAGAATTAATTCCTATATTGCTGTTTTTATAAAATAATCCTAATCTTTTTGCCATGCAAGAGTCCATATGTCTCCGAAAATTAATTTTCTCAACTCTCATTTGGACTTCTTTCCACTAAACCTTGTACCTCAATTATTCAATATTGAGAAAAGATATTAACGATACTTGGATAATGGGAAACGAATACTGGTATAAAATATAAAAAAATCTAAACAATTTTTAAAAATAAACGTCATAATTTAAGACGGTATTCTAGTCTAGGAGAAAACATTTTGGGTGGTTTTTTAAAATTCGATAAACTCGATAACTCATTAATTTTAAGCAAATAATCAATTGTTTCTATTATATTGCAAAATTGATTGAAACTTTGTTTCCATACTTTTTGATAAATTCTCTGATTTTGACAGATAATGAAATTTAAGATAGCTTAAGCTTTAGTCGAAATAAATATGGAAACAGACCTAATGACTATTCTTAACAATTAACAAATTCTGTGGGTTTTGCATTCATTTTTCTTAACAGCTGAAAAGCATTGAAATTGTAAAAAAAAATTTATTTGTTTTAATACAACATTCAAAGGCATTTAACGGGGGACATGACATTGGCCGTTTTTTGAAATTTTTTTTTATAATTTTGTATTTTAGTAAATATTCTTAAGATTCTATGACACGAGCTTTTTTTTAAATTTTTTTCGATTTTTTATGAGTTTGCCGTATATCAAATTCCATACAAATTTTGACAGTTGATATACGACGTTTACACTTTTTTGTTTTTCGGCATGTTTTCGGCATTGCATTGTTTACAGCTTTGTTTACAGCTATAATTTTGTCGCTGACTACATTGAAAAGTTTTCTGCAACTGTAGCTCGTTCTTGTAACTCGTACCGATCGCAGTTACCGATCCATATTACCGATTTGACGTCACTCTGACGTAAGTCTCACCTACAGTGTTCGTGTGTTAATCTGAATCGATTTCTGTTAAATTTTTTTGTTCCAAATCGACAATATGTCCGATGTTCCGTTTTCACTTCAATAGAATACTTCGAAAAAGTGTTTTGTAAGAAGAGTGAATCGATAAAAATTCAAGTTTTTATCACTGACTCTGAGGGAAATGAGAATGTAAAAAACGCTTACAAAACCGAAGAACTGAATAAAATGGATAAAAATAATGAGGAGATGAGCTTAAGTAATGTTTATATATATATATATATAATATATAGTTAAGCATATTTATTTTAATATCAAGTTAAGTTCGGGCGAGTTTTGAAGTCACAGCGACGGCAGATTTTGGAATTAATTAATGACAAGACAATAAAAACAATAATAGTCATATTATAAAATTTTACAGCTCGAAAAATATAATAAATGCAAACAAACAGCTGCTTGTCATTTGATTCAGTTTCGCAACATTTCTTTCCGATTTGTGATCTTTTTCACCACGGACCGATTTTTTATACCATTTGAACTTACACAAACACTAGTTCTCACGAAATCGGTAAATAAGGATTGATACAACGTGACGTCACAAAAATAGCTAAATTGTCGATATATTTACAAGAACGAGCTACTGATAACAAGCACACAAAATTTGCATGTACAAAAAAAAATTGTATGTTTTCGTGAACACACCATATTTCTTACTAAGATTATTAATATGATTATTATTGAAATTGTCACTATGATTGGTTTGAGATTATTATTTATTCAAATTACCCTATTCAAAAGCTGTAAATTTTTTCAATGTACATACACAACTACTTATGTCCTCAAGTTTAGGCTATAGAAGAAATGTAGTTGTGCAGATTTTTGGCGTACGTGTATTTTGTTTTTGTAAAGTGTACAAGTCCTCAACTGCATCAAATCGTGAATACCCCTAATGACTTTATAAAGTCTTTTCCAGTTTTATCTTTTTATTCATTCCATTCCGAATAGTTCTTATTCCGGAATGAATAACACGCAGTCCACATTGGCAATAAATTATGGTATTAAATATTGCTTACCATATTTATTGCTCATGTAGACCACTTATTGCTCATGGTATGCAATATACTATGTTATACAATATTTCTTGCCATTTATGTTAAGCAATGAGCTGTCATTTTTGCCATCATTTACCATCACTAACATAAACAGAAAACTTTTCCTCGAAATTTTAATGCAAGAATTTGTGTCATAGTGCTTTATTTACGATTTATTTGTTAGTGGTCCAAATTTATTCATATTTATTTTAAAAAAGATATAGTATACCATAGAATGACCATGTAAAAAATATTGGTTGCAATATTTATGGCAAGATATGCAATTTGACAAATGGTATAAAATAATTTATTTCCAGTGTGGACCGCGGGTAACAAAACACATCATGCGCAGTAGTACTAAAATTAAAAAAGTAGCAAGGCAGCAAAGTAGTATGCATCGCTGAGAACAACAAAAAGAGAATAGAAAAGAATACGCTGGCAAACGGAATGTCGTAGAAAGGCATTAGTTGGTATTATTAAAAGTAATTAATTAGCTATCGAATAAAACACTGACTAAAAGTTGATTAAAATGGCATACAACAATATGAAGCAAGAACAAGAACATCCAAGTTATGGACAGGAAAGTAAGTATATAAAAAAGTTGCAACATTTGAGGCATCTTCCAGTGCAAGTGTTATGATAATATGGGGCGTATTTTTGGCCAAATGTTTAATCGGTTTAGTATATACAAAGTGGCGTCATAACGCAAAAAAAAAAATACATTAAAGGAAGCTACTGGGGGAAAGCCAGGCGAAAATAAATTCAAGTATTCAGCGAATAAGAGTGACGTAAATTCTACAAAAAAATGTAGATAATTAATGCAATTAAGAGCCCTCGTTGAAAAAAAAATAATTACGATGTAAGAATCTACATATGTATGCTTTGGACTTGTTTTATTTTTGGTTTGTCCAGAGTGGACAGATCTACTAGCTAAAAAACTGGTCTAACATACACAAACGGATATGTTATAAATAAATTCACACACTAATGCATTAAGCACAGAACCAAGATTTCAAGAATGCTTATCAACAAAAAATAAAAACCTAAGCTATTTAAATATGCATGAAGCTCGCCACTAAGCTGGTAAAAAAAAATTTGTTCTAATTTAACAATTTTCATTCTAACTCTCAATTCATTTCAACACCACTCAATGTTTTTACAATAGGTATTTAAACTTTCTTCAATATGTCGCTTTATGTGTTAATTTATTCTAACCGCTTTTTTAAATAACTTTAAAACAGATCCCACCTATGGCTGGAAGCCAGGAAACTCTGGTGCATCCGTACCGCCGCCGCCACCAGGAGCAGTTCCATTTGTTGATCCAGAATCTCTGGAGGCGAAGAACATGTCCTTTAGTGAACAGAGCATTCGCAAGGGTTTCATACGCAAAGTCTACCTCATATTAATGGTTTGTATTTACAAAATTTTAAGATTTTCTTAACCATTCTTCATATTTTTATAATAATTTCCTTCGCAGGCCCAGTTGACTTTTACATTTGGTGTCGTGGCATTTTTTGTTTTTCACGAACCAGCTCAGGAATTTACAAACAGAAATCCTGGATTACTAATAGGTGCTGCTGTTACCACATTAGTTGTGGTCATAGCTATGGCTTGCTGTGAAAACGCGCGACGTTCGTTTCCAACAAACTTTATTTGTCTGGGTATCTTTACACTTGCCGAGTCATTTTTGGTTGGAGTTATTGCTAGTAGATATCAAGCTCCAACGGTAAGTTGATTATGGTTTTTATAAAATATCAACAATGTTGAAACCTTTTTACTTTGAGCGTTGATTTGTTTCTTTGTATATTTTGCTTTGCCATCATAAGTATAACTAGAGTTATTATTTGTTTTTATCTTGCAGGTTCTAATGGCTGTTGGAATAACAGCAATTTTGTGTTTATCACTGACACTATTTGCAATACAAACAAAATATGATTTCACAGCCTGCGGTGGTATTTTGATAGCAGCCTTGGTGTGTCTCTTGATATTCGGTATTGTTGGTATATTTTGGCGTAATCATATTGTTCAAACAGTCTACGCCTCTTTGGGAGCACTTTTGGCTTGCATATTCCTCATATATGATACACAGCTTATGATGGGCGGCGATCACAAATACAGCATTAGTCCGGAGGAATATATTTTTGCAGCATTGAATTTATACATGGATGTGATAAGAATATTTTTATTTATTCTACAGCTTCTGGGTAACAAGAAGTAAATATGTGAAGAGTTCAGAGAGTTTTTTTTAATCTGACGTCAATTTATGATAAAAGCAAGTATAATTGTAAAAAATACACTCATTCGTTGTTTATGAAATAATTGTGGTATTTTCTGGTATTTAAGTGTTTAAATCTATTAAATTTCTATGATTTTTTCAAAGCATTTATTTGTAAACGCAAATTATGTAGTTATTGTTCGTAAACTTTTTTGTAATTTGCTAAAAATAAATGGTGCATTACTTAACTGTGACTGGACTATGATTTCACTAAGAAATTGCGTGAAAAGAGTCACTTGCTTGGCAGCAGTGAATGTTCAATGTTAAATTTTATTCTGGGCCATTCTTTTGTCTTCAACAGGTAAAATCAAATATGCACTAAAGCTATTTTTCAATGGCTATCTTTGGTACTGCATTTTGATAAGTGCCACTTATATATACTTCTTCATTAAAATCTGATTTAATTGATTTTATTAAACCAACATATTTCGGCGACCTCTGTCACTGAACCTCTATAACTGGGTTTTTTTATTTGGGTATTCTTTTACTGGACTCAAATGTCACAGAATTTAAAAAAAGTTCCGAACGATCGGATTTCAAAACACCTACATTTTCCAAGCAAATTTGAATTTGAGAAATGAGTTTGTATGTCTTCGAATTCGTAAAAGCGATAGCTCAAAAAACGGTCTTTCAATTTAACCTACAATTTTTCAATAAAATAAATTTCTTGATGAAACTGAGGGGTTATGAAAAGCTGAAAAAAACGATTAGTTCGGGGAGGATGCTTTTAAAATTTCATGCCCAAAGAGCGAGTTATTTCATTAACGATCTTTCTTAGGAATATCTATAGTACCTTCAGCGTCGTTCAAACTGATTTGCTCAACCAAACTTATCTTTCGTTGGCATCAGCTACGCAGAAAGCAATATAAAAGCAGAAATTTACCGCAACATATAAAGTTTCTGCATAGTTTTCTAGTTTTCGGCCAAATTAACTCTGTATTCTATGATTCAACAAAACAAAAAAAAAAAAAAAATCAAAATCGAAGTTTTTTTGTGGATTGTACAAATGGTGTGAAGTAAAATTTATTAACTTAAATTCTTTAATCCTGCAGTTAACTGATTTCCTTCAGCCCTTATTTGGCGTTTATTGAATGAAACTGGTCCAATGTTAAGTTAACGTCAAGTTCGTACGCGCATGTTTCAGAAATGAGACGCCAGAATGTCTGGACATACTTGAAAAGCATGCCTAAGAAGATGCCAATACATGAAACAATCTCAGTTGATGCCGTCATTCCTACTAAGTATCACAAGAAGACTGTTCTTGATATGCAATTTTGCTAAACTGAAGTGAAATAAAAAATTTTTGAAATTAAGGCAAATATTTTGAGTGAAAATGTATGAATATAATGGAGCAAATTTTAATCAGGCTAACATTGCTGATCAGCAGACCGTGCCCAATGTTATGATGGATGATTCTCAGGGCTATAGTGTTCAAGGTACTTGTTGTAATGTAACAATTGTCTAATTTTAATCAAACATCTTATTATGCTGTCGTCGCAGCTCCTCACGACATTGGCCAAACTACTGCCACAATAAATGGCACAACAGAGATAGCAATGATTGCCAGTGAGCCGGAAACACTACAATTCGATATTCCAGACCAAGTGGTGCGTCGCGTTTTTGTGCGAAAACTATTAATGATAATCATGGTAAGTATTTATTTATTACCTAATACTTTCATAACTTGCATATGTATCCTTTTCTTTAAAGCTGCAGTATATTTGTGCGCTGCCTGTTATGGAATTATTTCTGTTCTGCCTGGATGGACCTGTTGATATAACAATTTATTTTTCTTTCCTAACGCTTCGCCTGATACTTTATGCCATTATGTATGCCTTTAGTGAATTCCGACGTAATCCACCATTCAATATTGTGATTTTGGTTATTATCACAATGCTTCAGACAATTGGTGAGGGCATCTTTTCCAGCTTTATTGGCGGTCAAACGGTTTGTATTACAAATATTATTAAACAAATCAAATGTTTTAAAAATTTCATCTTCACAGGCTCTATTTCCACCGCTCGTCATCGTTTTTCAGTTGCTGGTATTGATGGCTTATTCTAAGCAGGACCGTTTTAAATTTAGCAATATTAATGCTATGACGTTGATGTTGTTAATTTTTGTCATCGGCTCGCTTATCTTTAAAATCATACTGCCAACCTATTTCATACATGCTAGTATTACAAGCGTTTTTAGCGTTTGCTATTTTATATACGACATTCATTTGATGTTGACCGGCTTTCATGGCTATAACTTAAATTCCGATGAGCACATTTTTGCAGCCAGCAATATTTATGCTGATTTTCCATATTTGATTTGGCGTCAGATTTTATATGTTTTTAATGGTATACTACAAAAGTTTCGCTTTCTTAGAAATTGTTTTTTCGCGGATGTGTGTTGATTTTTGCTTGTCTTTTAAGATATTTTTATTAATATATGTACTTCAAAATTATCTCCTCAACTTAAAAAGGTATTGCTTGAATTTACAGTTAACTAAATAAATATCATATGAATTGTTAAAGTTATCTCACGGTATACTGTGTCCTTAAATAAAGTCTGTTCAACAAAATTTTTATATTATTTTACTTATTGAAATTGGGGGCAGCATATTACAAAAAGGTGGTGCTTAGTTCAACTGCTTATGTCATAGAAATTAACTCTGACGGTTTAAAATTTTTAATCTGGTATGATATTTGCAAGTTTTTAAATAAACCCTGGATATTGAAAATAAAATTGAAGTTCTCGGGTGAAGACTCCTTTTTTGAAGAAATATTATGTTTGAACTGAATTTGTGTCAATAGAAGCTTGCAAAAGTGCTAATTTAAAATTCGAGATGTGGACTTTGAAATTCGAAAGGAATAAATATGAGTTGTGTTCTATAATAATAACAATAAACGTGAGTATCAGTGCTTATATTTCAAAATTTAAGGTACAAATTTGGAAATTCTCAATGGCGGAAGGCGTTATTTTAAAAAAGCATACGATTCAACGTAAATATTCAAGGTATTAATATTCGATAAAATTAAACGAGTCTCGAATCTAGACTTAAATTTTAAAATATACGATTGAACTAATAGTTGAGTCAGATTGAAGCGTCGATTTGACTGTTTTTTTTAGCTTGAACCAACGCTTCGGGGATGACCATAAATACGCAAGCATTGTGTTGATTCAGAAGATGCGTAATAGATTAATTGGAGTGTGGAAAAATAGCGAAGTGACGATAAACATTTGTTTTAAATTAACATAGGTCCAAAACTGACGGGAAACATATACGTAGGGAGATTATTCCATAATTTTATTGTATGAATGAAGAATAAATTATCTCGGCAATGTGAGATTCTGTTAGGCATCCACGCAAAACTAAAAGGATGGCCTATGTCAGCTGCTCGAGTGCTCGAATTAACCTGAGAAATACTCGAGCTGATGGAGTGAGGTCATGTACCTCCCTTCAACACTTCCCATGGTAGTGCCTGTATAAAAGTCTTAAGGACCCCACATTGCGTCGATGACCAAGAGAGTTGAGAGAGAGGATGAAACGTTTACCAATTCGGCCTAATATATGAGGTATAGATAGAGCGAAGATCAGTTGAAGTGAAATATTTTTGCACCGTTTTAAGAAACCTAAGCACTTGGATGCTTCTTTTGACACAATGATTATGATGATCATTCCAGCTAAGGTCAGATTGAATCAATATAGCTAGAATACCAAGAGCAGCTGACTCTGCAATATCTACACCATTAATTTTGAGGGGAGCAATTTATACGCTTGTAACTTAACAAACAACACTGGGTCTTGCTCCTTTACATTCCACGCTTTTAGCAAGAAACACTCGATGATTTTTTTCAAGTCATAAGGAGTGTGCTGTCAACCACGATAAGTTATTGGCAAAAAATTGGGAAAGATCAGAGAAGCAATTGTAAGAGAATTGTAAGAATTATTCCATGAAGACTAGACTCGTGGAATATAAGAAAAGCTCAGAGAAGCATTAGAAGTCGAATGAAATCTTAAAAAGCCTAGTCAAAGATTCAAAAAGAAAAATGGGTCCCATATTAATTGAAAGAAATAGACGACGAAAGACGAAAAATAATTTTTCTCGAGCAGTATAGTTATTGTGGATGAAAAGTGGATTTTTTTTTAATGTACCAAGCGTAAAAAAATCATGGTAGACCCGGGTGAACAATCAACCTCGTAATCTGGAACCAAAATCCACAGACTAAGGCTATTATGCTGAATATTTGCTGGGACCAGAAGGAAATGGTGCACTATAATCTATAAAAACCTGGTGAAACGATACTGGGACCTTTTGTCAAGTAAATTCTCGAGTTTAAATAAAAACAAAATCATATTTTTAGACTAAAGCAGTCATAACATTCTTGGTTGTGATTTATGATGTAAGTTGTGGCAGATAAGTTAAAAGACTTTAAGTCTATTTTCAGAAAGCTATTAAATTTTTAAAAAATGTTAAGAGATAATGTTAAGAGATAACGTGGTGACCGTGGCGTGCAGGTTAAGTGTGTGGCTTAGCACGCTCGCATCCCGAGTTCGATCCCCAGTCGCAGTGAAAAGTTTTTTCAATAAAATATTTTTCTGATCGGTCACCACCTCTCTGCAGACAATGGCAAACCTCAGAGAGTAAATAATGCCATGTAAAGCTGAACTTAAGCCGTTCAGAGTCGGCACAAAACATGTAGGTCCAGTTCTCGGTTACTTGTGTGCAAACTTTAATAACACACACAACACAATTGATCATAAGAACTCGGTCAAAGTCCTTTCAAGGGCTGAAATGGCCAATTTGTATTTTTTTTTTTTTTGTTTTTTTTAAGAGATAATATAATGTAAAACGAAGTTTGGCACATTTTGTACGTTTTTAATGGACTAGGTTTCATAAGCCTATATTTGAAAGAAAACACTTTAGAACCTTTTATTTAAAGGGTTCTTTCTGGGTAGAACTTTTCAAAAATACTTTTATTTTTAAATAATTTTTGTGCAAAGAAAGAGATTGAGATTCTAAAATATTTAAGGTATAAGAATGATCTTTTAAGAGTAAAACAAAAAAATTTAATTTGTACAAAAGTTGTTGTGGCTATTAAATTTTTGTTTTTGATGAAAAACATTGCAGTCATGATTTAGGACAAATGGAGGATAAGCCAAATAGGATAATCTAAGAAAGAAAATGGAAAATTATTTGCTTTCACGATTCACAAATAACTGTTACATACACTTTAAAAAATAAAAAAGGTAGATTTAAATCAAAAACACTTTTGAGGTTAGAACATGCACCTCAAAAAACCAAAATCAATCAAAAAAGTCGATTTTTTTTTATTTTGGTTTATTAGTTACCAAAATATATGAATTGCAGAAAAAATCACCGGCTTCACAACAAGCACGAATACAAAATTTTACAGATCTCTAACTTTGAATATGCATTATGAGATATCCAAAAGAGATACAATAAAAATATTTGCACGTGAAGCACATTAATTTAATTAATGTATACGGGGTAATTTTGTTTTTTATTTGTTTGTAAGTTAAAATAAATTTGTTCCATAAAACGATAGAGTTGGCCAATTAACCGTTGTATGAATTTCAATCAACATAAAAAATATACCTTAAAACAAAACAAGATCTCACAGATACTTATACTTATATTGCTAGCTGCTATCAAATTGATTTCCCCTTGCTTACAATTGTCATAATATGCAAGCTCTAGACTAATGACTGTTTCCATTAGCAGTTAATTTTCAATCACTAAATAACATTTCCCTTATTCGGCATAAGCCAGTCAACAGAAACTCAATATTATGTAGGTAGAGGTATGTAGGTACTCCTCGCTTGACTCTGTAATGAGGAGTTTTGCGTAATACCTGCTACAACAAGCTGAATTCAATTTAATACACAGCCAATGACTGGTTATTTGTCGTCTTAAATTACTTGGTGTGGTTAATATTTTAGAAAGTGAGTTTTTGTCATGCCATCATCATCATATGACAGATGAAAATCGATAGCCACATAACTTAGGTTATATTGAAACACACAGCCTAGCCAAAAACTTACCTATCGGATCGATACATTCCATGGTGAGCGCACACTTTATCCAAGGTAGCAAAATTTTATGTGTTACTAGATCACTGTCCGAGAAGAATACCGTATCCAAACTAACCATACGCATGAAGAAGAAATTTTCGGCAACCGTTTGAAAATAATCGAACATTTTCGGATGCGTGTGCGTTGAGACTGCCGTCAGTTTGGTGCTCCAGCCTAAAACTCCAGATGTGGCTTTACTCTGCAAATCATAGAGATCTCGACTAGTACCACGAATACGCATGTAGTTTTCGGCAAAGAGTATGCTTTTAGAACGCATGAGCGCATCCTTTATCACAATCGGACGATATGCGTGCATGCGTGGATTCGAGACGTACGACGGAAATACGGACAAATCGTATGTGATGACTGAACACTTTGAGCTATTGCAGTAGGCGGTAAGTGAACGAGCTTCATCCTCGGACAGGCCGAGATCGTATATGAGCAGATACTCGCTGGGGAATTTGTTGGCAATGTTCTGTGAGAGTTGAATGGCTGCAGGAGCTTGACCTTCCTGCACATAGGTGACAATGGTGAAATTTGCTTTGGTGCCGTTGTATGGTGTTGTGGTTATGCGCGCGGGAACGACATCATGGCTTGCATCCGATGACGCCGCCTGTGATTGTGATTGATGCTGCTGAGCTTCATTTTTCGTTTGTAAGATTTGTGGTGGCGCTTGTTGTTCTTGTTGTGGTTTTTGGTGATTCTGATTTTGCTGTTGTGAGATTGTGTTGTGGTAATAGTACTGAGATTCTTTTGATGTTGGCGAATTAGTGAAGCCCAATATAGTCAAGTATTTGGGATCGATTGTTAGAGTTTTTTGCTCGCCGACACGAAGATTTTCCTGCAAAAAAAAATTATAGGTTTTATTAAATAATGTCGTAATCAAATTATTGCAAATAAAATTTATTTTTCGATACACGTCTCAAGTTGCAAGGTTCAAACTCCAAAATTAAATAAATACCCAAAAATGGGATGTTCTTTCATAACGAAATAAGGCACCACGCAATAATGCTCCAATGCTATGAAATAATACCCTAAATAACGTTTAATAAGGTCCCAAAAATCGTATGAGAATAATTTCAAAAACGAAATAAGACCCCAAATAATACAAGAGTTTTTTGTTTTGAAATTTTTGTGCCTTATTTCAGAATGAAATAAAGATCCAATAAAGCAATTTACACCCAAATTTATATGGGACCTTATTTCATATTAAGTTTGGGACCTTAATTTCTGAGACTTTATTTCATAGAGCCCTTAAACCCAAGAGGAATGTGAAATTAGTCTAACCGTCTGCCAGCGGTTTTGATTTGAAAAAATAATATTTTTTTTTTTAAAATATCATTGAATTCTCTCCACAACGTTTTATGAAGGCAAAATACCGATCCAAAACTACGGTACGAAATCATACCAAAAACTAGCATACAATTTAAACCCTAGGGTCCCGAAAACCTGAAGTTGTGGATAGAAAAATTATGAAAATTATTTTCCCATTTTTTTTAACGCAACTGCGTTTTGATTTTGTACAATCGTCATAGTCCCGCTATTTTGTTTATTTTATTGAGTTATTTTACAAAAACAGTACAGTCGACAGCTCATACAGGTTTACAAATAAGGGTCAACTTTTGGACCCGAAATGACGAAAGTGCTTTCGAATGTATTTGTACATTTTTCTATTAGGTCAAGTTTTGGAAATATTGGCAAAAATGTAAATATAAATGGTCGTTTTCTATTAATTGAACCATACTTTTAAGGATCGACGCTATTAAATGGATTTTTCAGAATTTTTCGTTGGATGTCTATTTGCAATCCAGTAACTTTTTATCTTTCCATGTTATTTAAACAATTTTTTTATTTTACGAATGGAAAATTGTTGGAATTTAAGAAACCATTTTACTATTTGTCCATGGCACGGATAGTTTAGAAGTTTAAAAAAAAACTATGTGGTAAAAAATTCATATCATATTGAAATTCTGACATAGAAATCGGAGTCAGCGACCCATTAGATTCTACCTTGTGTTGGCCATCAACGCCAAATTCGTAAAAATAAACAAAATGTAGGTGGCAACCCTACACTCAGAAAAAAATTTACTTTGGTTAAGGAAAATTTACTTAATTCAAGGAAAAAACGGTAATGAATTTGAACTAAAGTCAAGACGGTTTTAAAATAAGTATTTAAAATACTTAAATAAAGTAAACCTTATAACATTATTCAACTATAATTAAGTTAAATTTCCTTAAATTTATATTATACCAACATATCTTTGAATCAAAGAAGTCACGTCCTTAAATTAAGTACACGTTTTCTTAAAAACAAGTTTTTCTTATAAACAAAGACATTTTTCCTTAAGATAAGGACATTTTTTTTCAATAAGTACAAAGGATATTCTTCAAAGTAAAGGAAAGCATTTACTTATGTCGAACAACTAATGTTTTCAATTTAAAGTCAATAAAATCGAATTTAAACTAAAAATCCTTAAAATAAAAAAAATTTCTCACATTAAAGACAAAAACGTGTCCTTATACCAAAGGTATAATTTACTTATTTTAAAAGCTGTCTTTTTTCTCAGTGTATGCGCCATCCTGAATTTCAAGTTTTCGATATAAGATTCGAAGACATTAACCTTCTTAAATTGTTAACAATTGCTTAAAACTCTTAAAAAAACAAATTATTAGGTGGCTATCCTATGGTAAAAAATGACATAATTTTGAAATTTGGAGAACAGGTTCGGATTCAGCAAGCCATTTGTACTCAGTGTTTCCCCCAGCACCGAATTCATAAAAAAAAAATAAGTTGGCGACTCTATCGGCTATCTTGAATTTTAACGTCAGATTCGACATTAGCGACAACCCTACAACTGTTAGAAATAGTTTAAAACTCTTTTAAAAGCATGCAATTATGTGGCATCTCTTTGGTAAAAAATAACATAATTTTGCAATTCTGATAACAGATTCGTATTCAGTGAACCATTTTTACCTAGTGTTGGCCCTTATACCGAATTCGTAAAAATAAAAATCAGGTAGCTACATTTTATTTTAAAATTCTGGCACCAGATTAGAAATACGGAACTGTTAGATAATAACAGATCAATTTTTAAAAATCATATAATAAGGTGTCATCCTCTTGGTAAAAAATTCAATAATTTGTAAATTCTGACAATGAAATGGAATTTCGATGGATTATTTCTGAATGGTGTGAGACTAAATAAAAAACACGCTTTGATTAAACACCATTTTATTGGTAAAAAGTAAGTATATTTAAAACTATAATTCGACACTTAATCTAATACACCACGCTCATTGTCCAATGTCTGTTCCAGGTTTCTAGTATCAGAACAACACCAAATGGTGTCTTCATTTTGAGTATCAATGTTCTGCGACCTTACATCCTATGCGATATCAAAGATTTGGTTTGCATGGGAGGAGCCACATCTTCTTGTTCAAAATCCGTTCGCAATTTTTCTAGTGGAAAGACATCACCAAGTGGTAACTCCATCCTGAATTGCAATGTTTTGTGACTTTTCTATTCTGTAAAAATTGGATTGTGTGGGTGGAGCCACGTTTAGTTTTCTAAAGTCCGTGTAGATTTTCCCGAAGAAATGCCTGGCCAATGAAAGCTGTATCGAAAATTTGGGGTGCTGAAAAAGTCACACGCCCCTCGTATAACTTCCATAAAATATCATCAGTGGAACGGCACGTGTAAATTGAAGTTAAATTCCGAATTTATGAGGTTGTACGACGTGTAATTCCAAAGCTATTCGTGGTGACATGCCTATTAACAGATATTTTTGAAAATTTCATAAAAATTGGTTAAGCAATCCTATTGAGAGGATAATTTGGTGTACAAGTTATCTCACGTGTTGGAGCAGTATAATGGCCGCCAAGATTAAGGGATTTGACCCCACAAGACTATTTTTTGTGGGGCAACGTGAAGTCTCTTGTGTACAGGGACAAGCTTGCAACAATTACAGCCCTGGAAGACAGCTGCCATTGGTGAGATATCGGTTAATAAACTGGAAAAAGTATGAAAAAATCGGAACTTACGCATTAGACCTCAAGCGTAGCCGCGGGCAAGATTCACATGAAATAATCTTTAAAAAGTAAAGGGCAGGCATTCATGTATCGCTCTAAATAAATATTCAACTCACTTTTGTAAATTTTTTGTTTTTTTTTTTTTTAATTTTCAAGAACCAAGCCATGCAAAAAAAAAAATTACCTATGCATAAGCGCAACCAATAAGTGAAAACCCCAAATGTATATTTCAAATCAATTTTGGTTGATGCATAATCTGCTAAGTTAGTCATATTTTATTCCTTCAGACTGCACATTAAGCCGGATCGACTTGTATGGAGAAAATAAAGTGAGACGGACACCGACTCAAAAGTAAGAATTACTCTTAAAAACTAGAAAATATTTTTTTTAAACACCTATAAAAAATTTATTTTTCAAAACTTAATTTTGGAAAAGTTCTGAGCTCTTCTTTCTTTTGGTGTATCGTATGGTGTTGTTTAATCAAAACTGAGTACTATGAAAAATGCGTTTTTTATAAGTATTAAAAAATATAAATATTCGAAAATCATGAATTTTGTACTGGAGCGCTATCTAGCGCACATTCAACTAAAAACTGGTTAAAAGAAATCAATTTGCGTACCTAAAAACTCATATGTACCCATTTCCAAATTTTTTTTGGTGTACCATGAACATCTTTAGTTATTTGCTTATCTTGGGTATGCATTCTGAAGAAAAAAGTTCATGCAAAAAAATTCGTTTCCTGCAGAAAAGACGTCCAGAAGATTCAAAACCGCTCCATGGGGATTTCTCCGACCCAAACAAAATTATACAGAAATTGTTTTTAAGAGTCCCTCTATTTTTTAAGTCAGTGTCTAGTCAAATTTCGATTTCGATCCGGCTGAATACACATGTTAAATTTTTGTTATATTCTGATTCTGACCATTTGAAGGGTTGTTGGCAATACTTCGATTGGAGTTATCTTTTCAACTTCTAGCATGGAAGAAACTTGAAATATTTGGAAACAAATTAATTCAAAAGTTAGACATAGTAAAAAAGCCTAAATTTGAGGAAAATCGGTTGAGTCACTCGCCATTGAAAAAATCAAAGAAATTTCCCGTTAAATTGTTATTTTTCGTCCTTTTTTAAAGTCATTTTTTAAACATCGATAACACAAACTCTACAGAATTAAGTTTATAGTGAAGTCATGTGATTCATTATAAAAATAATTCCGAAAGTTTAGAAAAAATTTTAAATTTCTAATTTTCCATCGTTGTTTCCAAAATCCGTTTCAGAAAATTTCTCAAAATTTTCAAATATTATCCGATATTAAGGAATTATGGCTTATTAGGTAAAAATATGTTGGTTTAATTTTTCTTCTGTTCGCCCATCCAGTGACATAATATAGTTATACGCCTTATTCATAATCTTCCATTGGATCTTCAAAATCAGTTTCATGAAAATTGCTTCAAAATTGCGCAAATATTAACCGATTTTGGAAAAGTGTAGGAAAGACCTATCGTTAAAAATATATTATTTTGATTTCGTCAGCATTTGCACATTGGAAAAGTAATACCAAACGATTTTTTTCAAATTCAGACTCTTTGTTTTTCATCCCAAGGTGTCAGGAATTTAGCGGTTTTTACTTTCGGAATTGAGCATAATTAGTGCTCAGTAAAGGACGAATTTTAAAGCTAGTGCCAGACAATTGGGTATCCATATTACAACGAAGTGATGTATGGATGAAAAATTTTCACTGCACTCAGTAAAAAGTTTCTCGGAATAAGTAAAAAGACATAATATTTAGAGAAATATGTTATAGAGTTTGCTCCAGAGAATGCTTTTCTCTAAATGTGGTACTAAAAAATCCCTAAAAATGATAAAAAGCTTCCATGAAAAAGGTAAATATATAAAAATATATCGTTTTTAGAGAATAAAACTTTTTTATTTTTGAAAAAGATTTCATTTTATTGAAGAAAATACTTCGCACAATGAATTTTTTATCAAAATTTAGTAAAAATTTTTCATTTTCTTTAAATTTTTCTCTATAAATGAGAATTTTTTGTGCGAGAAAAATACTTATCATTATTAGAGACATTGAAATATTTCCATTTCCCACAAGTGAAGAAATATTTATTTGAAAATTTATTCCAATTGAATTATCGAAAATAGAGAAATTTTTTGTTGGAGAAAGGTAGGTATTTTTTTCTGAATGTGTGGGGAGAAAAATATTGAATTTTTGCTGACCTTATTGGGACCCGAGTAAAAATTAAAATATTTTAGCTCAAGCCTTATAACCTTCGTACAACTGCCAAATAAGAAAAAAATCAATTAAACGGCCTACAACTGGTGCTTGCAAAATATTTTAGCCGAACAGATCCTAAATAACGTTGAAGCCAGTTTATTTTAAAACGACCGCTACCACTGCTGTTCACCTTCTGTACGGATAGAATGACAGTGACCGTTTTAGTTAAAAAAATATGGTGCTAGTCATGCCTGAAGTTTGAACAAAGAACCATTAGTGCAAAAATATAACGCACTTACCGCTACAACTCAGCCGCTGTAATTACGTAAAATTGTTTTTATATATAAGTTCTACATTTGATAAAACCCCCCCCCAAAAAAAATTCCTGGTTGCGCCCCTGTACCCATGTAAATTTAAATAAATTTTAATTTTTACAAGCTCTCAATCTTAAAATTTGAAATAATTTTTTATACTTTTCTGATAAAACCATAAAACATCTTATTTATCAAAGAACTAAAGTGATGATAGACCTTAACCAGTTGATTTTTTTGTGTATTGTTATCTTGTCCACAGTTTTGTTTTAGTGGATCAATAAAAATATAATCATAATTTTTCCTTTAATATTAAAAATTAGTTGCTGATATTTTTGTATAGACTTACGATATTTTATGGATAATCCATGTCGAAGTAAAAAATATTATATAAAGATATACCACTGATTAAATGGATATAAGTACTAATTAAGGGGGTCTTCTCATTGAGCAACTTTTTTTTTCGACTTTTTTTTATTTATAGCTTGGGTAGTTGTGAATATGCCCCTAAAAGGATTTTTAGAAACTCGAAATACTTTAGAAGATACAGCCTTTTTTGTGAAGCAAGGTCTTCGTCAAAATGAGCTATTTTTTTTCAAACTTCAAACTTTAAACGCGTTTATCTCGAAACCACGTTTTTCGAACTGGCGGCCATGATATCTCCAGTTCAACTGAACCGATTTTCGTGAAACAAAGTGGAATCGACGCAGAATTGTCACCATTCTCGGGTGAACCTCGACCTTAATTTTAAAAAATTTTTTACTATTTTTTTTTTACACTAAACTACAAAAAAAAGCCCGAAATTGAATTTTTTTTTTGAATGGCCGCCATTTTGTCAAAAAAAATCACAAAATTAAGCTTGAGGTTCACCCGAGAATTACATCTATACTGATTATAACCCCTGATTTTTTCATTTCAGACGCTCCGGAGACCCGGAATCGTGGCCGCCGTGACGACACCTTTTTTTTCAACTTTGAAATCTCATTACTTTTTGAACAGCCCACGTATCGAGGCAAAAAAAAATTTTTTATTTACTTTGAAACTTTTGTAATACAACAAATAAAAAAAGTTTTCAATTATTCTTTGCGTTTTCAAATAAGAATTTTTTTAAAAAGGGTTCAAAAAACGGGTTTTGAATGAGAAGACCGCCTTAAGCTAATAGAAAAAACCATATCAATAAACGAAGAAAAATAAGTGAAGAATCAATTTAAATTGAAATATATAAAAGTTATAGAACACTGCGACATAACGTTGCAATTAATCTTTAATTCATATGGAAAATTAGTTTTGCTCTGAATACCTTAATGTTGCTTAAACGTTTCGACGATTTCGTTGCTTACCTCAACCTCATACAACTAACTGCGTATGTAATAAATGATTTGTATGACAAAAAAAAATATCGCGTTGTGCATAACGTGGCATATTGTTTGACTCGTATTACATATCAGATTGTAGCTCGCTCTTTGGATAGCTGAAAACGAGTAAACAATTAAGTGAACGACTCAATTCCACTATCTCACTAATTGTAAGACGCAATCAGAACCTTGCACATCAATCAACAACAACAGCAACAACAACATTTCTATGTATTACCTACAAATTATCCATGAAACTTAAGATTTAATTGGGTCTTAAATGACGGAATATAAGGGTGCCGTATAGATAGATTGATTGTCTGACGAAGGGGAATATAAGTATATGAACTGACTATTTATTTATTTATTTATAGATAATTCATCAGTTTTGGTGAAATTTGAGAATTTAACATGTGAGTCGTTGTGAGTCTTACACTCCAAGTGGTCAATTCTCGTTCTGTGAAAGTTTATCGTGTTATTACTGTGTTTTGAGAACGTTCTAAAATAGGTGGTTGAGTCAGAGATAGTAATAACGTGAAGCACTATGGTAACCTTTTTCAGTTAATCACTTTACAGAAAGGGAATTGGTATAAAATCTATTCATGTCATAAAAAACACATTTCAAATACATTTTACATAGTCTTATTACAACTAAAATGATAAATGTTCATAAAAATAGATACAAAACAAGCACGTTGCTATTCAAAATATTATTCAAAACCATAATTTCATCAAAATAAAGGCCGAACTGTAATGAAATTTATTGTCAAAATTGCATTGTTAACGGCACAGCTCTTAAAACAAAAATCTCATTAAATGGACTCACTTAACTTGGTCCTCAACATTTGCTTTATGCTTGACTGCGTAAACATTTTTCACTCAACGCGTAAGTGTAACGAGTAACAATAATGTACGTAACAAGATTTCATAGAATGAATTGCAACGTTTTTGCTTTGTCTGTCTGTCGGTTTGTTTGTCTGACTGTCTGTCTTGCATATTAAATTGAAATGTTGGTTTTGTATTCAATTGAGGTGACAAGCTACTCGTCGTATTCACTATTGTTTGCGGGTGGCGTTATGCAAATCTTGTATAAGACACGGATTCTGCGTTAAGACATGATTAGGTAAGAATTGTTTTGCATAAAGTTTACAAACATTTCGATAAGAAATAAGTATTGAAGGTTTTAGTTACACTAGACGCTACTAGTATGTAGAAATAATAATAAGGCATGTATTTATACAGTAATAAATACTTCAATGATAAGATAAAGGGGCACATTAATAATAAATATAGTAACAGGTTTATCTAAATAAACTATTTAAAGTAATCAATAACTATTAATATAAAACTGATGGTTTAATTTCTACAATAACTAATGAATTGAATTGAATTGAGGAGTTTATAGAAATCGCTGTTTACAGTGCATCATAACGGAATTTGGACGAAAAAACAGTACGGTAATGGTACCGTACCAAATTTTATTAAAAAAAAAAATTCGAAACACAAATATTACAAAAATAATGCAAAGAAGCAGAGTGCGTTTTAACTCCCTAATGAATAATCAAATCATCTTCATCTTCTCACTCATGATAAGTAGTAAAGAAATCGAACGATTACAAAAACATTGCCGTGACGTGTTCTCTCATGAGAGACTAAATGAATTGATTGTTTGCGCCCAGACTCTTCCAATCACTGTTGCCAGATTGAGGTAAATTTCCCTAAATGAGGTAATTTTTGACTCATTTTTTGGGCAGAGGTAAAAAAGGTAATTTTTGATTAAAAGTGGTAAAGTTTTGCAATATATGTAATTATATTTTAGATTTAAAAATATTTTAAGTTTTTTGCACTTTTGTTACCTCTCTGAACGTACTCACAAGCAGTCCTTATTATTGGGAGTCCCCTTTTGTACCAAAAAATAACAAATGTAGGATTGTTTTAATTTAAAAACAAAGGAAATTGTTGAAACACGTCAAGACATAAGAAGTAATGAAATGTTTTGAAATTGCATTGAATATTGCTTAAAAGAATATCGGTTATAGAAAGCCATGACCAGTTCTACAAAAAAAGTTAATGGAAAAGTGGGTAAAATAAGTCCTTTACACATCGTGAATTGGAAGAATTGTTGGCAATAGGAAAAAACGAATTGATCAAGGCTAGCAAAGAAATGTTTTATTGTGAAGTAGTGAAGTGAGTTATAACGACTGTTAATCATTTAAAATTTTGTATTTTTTTTAGAAAAAGGTACATTTTATCAGAAAGTGGTAATTTTTTCCCCAAATAGTGGTTAATTTCAGTTCGGCTCTCTGGCAATACTGCTTCCAATGAACGATTGCTTTGACAAGCGCGCTCATGAGAAATTTGTACATGGTTTTATAGGGCTCCAAACTGGCGGCAGAGAAAAAAACGGGGCCTCGTGGTTGCAGCGCTGTGAGTCGCAAAAATTGTCCGATCTGGAAAAAATGACTTTTTTAAATCTTAACAAAATTGATTATCGTATGCAAGGAGCTTTTTTTAAAAGTTTTTTTTTTAAATTTTTGGTGATGTTCCAAATTTGAAAGTGTGTTTTTTTCGAAAAAAATATTTACTTGAAAAATTCATAAAAATCGACAAAAAATTAAAACAAGTAAAGAAAGTCTAAATTCGGTCTAGGCCGACTATGAAATACCCTAAACCTACTTTTCCAAAAATAAATAATATTATTGAAAATGGGCGTGTCCGTGGGCGGATGAAGCCTATATTTTATATGCATTTAAATGTTGATGAAAAATTTACACGTACCAAGTTTTATTCCTATAGCTCACAGTTAAAGCCTTTATTGTGCTTTCGCTATGGGAGGTGGGCGTTTTCATAGACGGATTACTCCCAATTTTTGAACACACCTTAGTTTTAGTATAAAATACATACGTACCAAATTTGGTCTCTCTATGACAAACATAACCTTATTTTATGAGTTTTAAGCTTTTTGGGTTGTATGGGAGGTAGGCGTGTCCGTGGGCGGATGACGTCCATTTTTCAAAACCATCTTTGTTTTCTCGTAAAAAACATACGTGCCAAATTTTATTTCTAAAGGTTAAACAGAGGTTTACTTATTGCGTTTTCAATTTTTGGGTTGTATGGAAGGTGGGCGTGTCCGAGCGTGGATAAAACCCATTTTTCGAAGACATTTTTGTGTTTATATAAAACACATACACACCAAATTTTATTGCTGTAGGCTAATTATGAGCTTATTTATCCAGTTTTCAATTTTAGCTTTGTATGGGAGGTAGGCGTGTCCGTAGGCGGATGATGTCCATTTTTTAAAACTATCGTTTTTTTGTTATAATAAACATATGTGTCAAATTTTATCTCTGTAAGTTCAACAGAGGCTTATTTATTGTGTTTTAAATTTTTGGGTTGTATGGGAGGTGGGCGTTTCCGTCGGCAGATGACGTCCATTTTTCAAAGACATCTTTGTGTTGATACAAAACACATACGTACCATATTTTATAGATGTAGGTTAAATATGAGCTGAGTTATGCAGTTTTATAATTTTTGCGTTGTATGGGAGGTAGGCGTGTCCGTGGGCGGATTCCAAAAATATTCAATAGTGCAGATCCTTGAGTCCATGTGACCATGTGTACCAAGTTTCATCCAATTATCTCAACTCCTTCTTCTTATCCTGTGTTTACGGACAACACCCAGACGGACGGACGGACGGACGGACGGACGGACATGAATAGCTCGACTCACGAGGTGACGCTGATCAAGAATATATATACTTTTCTATACCGGACTCGCTTCGTTCTATGCGTGACAAACGTTTGCACAAAGTTAATATACCCTGACCTTTCAGGTTTAGGGTATAAAAAGCTCGTGTCACACGATAGCGAAACAAGTTTAAAAAAAAAAAAAATTTCGTCAAAAAATGAATCCGCTATTGCCGCGACCAGTACGAAAAACATGGTTTCGAGATAAACGCGTTCAAAGTTTGTGAACAAAGAAAAATAAAAATGCGCTCTCACTAATCCGGCTGTAACTTTTGAACCCGTAGGAATTTTTCCATAAAACTTTTTTTTCTTAGAATCTTAAGAATATTTACTAAAATACAAAATTATAAAAAAAGTAAATTTAAAAAAAACGGCCAATGTCATGTCTCCCGTTAAGGCGTTAGGCCACTCTAGAACATTCGAAAAATCAATAAATTTTTTTTAACTGGTCCCTTATGACCTCAGAAATGATGTCTCAAAAGATGATGGCCGGGAAAAATTTCTAAGTACATACTTGATATTTGAATTTTAGTATTGGAATACTTACAATTGAAGTAGCAAGAGCAACAACCGGATAACTCCACATTTTTTGAAAAATTGTGTTTTGATGCAGCAAGTATAGAAAGAAAAAATTCCGCAAAAGTCTGTGTACTGAAAATACCACTATTTTGACTCTAAAGTAATCAAAGCCAAAACGGAGCAAGAGTAAGACAACTCCAGGAGTTATCTTGTTTGTGTACCGCACTAAATAAACTTTTCATAGGCAAACAAAGCAATTTAGTTAAGGTTAAACTTATTCTATTTTGTTTTGCAAATTTGTGATCGCTTCAGATTTTTTTCAAAAATATAGAAAAAACACCAAAACAAAAAAAAAACAAACAATGAATTTTTTGCCTCAGCTGGGAGTCGAACTCACGTCCCTAAGCTCTTGTTTTCACAATAATCAATTACGCAGCTTTAAAGTTACAACTGCGATAGGCCTGTGGATAACATGTTAGATTTGCACCCTGAGGACGTGAGTTCGGTTCCTGAAAATAATTTGCTTTTTGCTTCTTTAAAACAATTATAATCTTTTATCATAATAATCGATTTGCGTCAGATTTGAATGCATTTAAGAAATTTAATTTCGAAAGAAAAATTGCTAAAATTATTCGAAAACGATTTGCTAATATTGAAATTCTCGTTTCGGTGGTGATTCGATTATGATAAAAAATCTTGTTACGAGAATGAATTTTATTTTTTCCGCTCTCGGGTTTTTTTTAGCAAAACGTTTTCGAAATAAATATCCGAGGTATCGGATATTACGCTCAATTTTGCTTAAAGTAGTAGTTCACTACAATGTTTTTTCTTAAACAATATTTGTCAGGCTAACGGTACAGCCCCAAGTTTAACCCTCCATTGCAGTTAGAGTTCCGTTTATTTTATTATTGACTTAACTTCCATTCCATGTATTGAACGGAAAAAAAGCTTTTACTTCAAAATGCAAACCTTTAAAAGTGTTGTTGTATAGCAATTAAATGTCATCAATAGTATCTATAAACTGTTAATTGTTCTATAACAGTAAAGAAGCAGAAAAAGAAAAAGTTCATTGAACTCTAAAAATAGTCAATTTATGACTTAACAATCGATGGTGCTGAGTTGTATTCATGTAATTATTGTTCCATAGTTTTCAACGTTCTCTCCCTCAAACTCTGGCCAAAAAACAAAAAAAAAAAAATTGTATGTGTCACTTTGAAGGCAACAACAATGTATAAACTTTCCTAAATGGTATTTCTTTGCTGTCAGTTAGAACATAATAAAATATTCAGCGTCAGCTTAGATACATTGAAATAATTTAGACGCCAAAAAATCATGATATACCACATTTATTTTACTCGAGCAATTCCTACGAATTTGTTTTTTTTTTTCTTCTTTTTGTCAACTAATTGAGTACGAAAAAAAGCCTATCAAGCACCCCACCCACACGGTTCCCACACACATAGTTTCCCGACATAAAGTCTGGCCTTTTAGTTTTGTCCATCCGTTCGGTTCATCCTGTGGGCTGTCTTACTTTCTTGATTTGTTTTTTTTTTTTTTTTTTTTTGCCATAAAAGATGTTTAGCATCGGCACAGCGTTTTTTTTTTTTATGATGTTTTTATTGGGCGAGGTCTTTGATTTTTGCCCTAACTTGGTCTACTCATGTTTTTTCTTTATTTTGTTTTCTCAGGATATTTTGTGTAATTATTATATTTGTTTTTTTTCTTTTCATCATTATTACTTATTCAAGAAGCTCTTGTGTGTGTACAACCTATAATTAGATTTGGAATATTGATTTATTGTGTTATTTTGGATTTTATGGTTAATCATATGTTGACTGTCTTGATGTAAATTTTGAAATTTGCATTGGTTTTATTTATTATTCATATAATTTTATTGATTTGTCTTATTCATATCATAAATATTTGCCATTTTGAATCTTCAATTCAGAAATTGTAACTTTATTAACATATTGATTGGTTTGTTTTTCATTCGCCGACATTTACTTGATGACATCAAAAAATAAGAATCGAAAGGCAACTATTTTTAAAGGAAAACTTGTCTCTTTGGAAAACTACAACAAATTTGATTAATGTCCTTAAAGCATGTTAAAAATATTTTAAAGTATAAATAACGTGGTGCTATTTTTATAAACAGATTTTATGAAGGGAAGTTGATGCTAAGAATAATAAATCATGGCATTTATTTTAAGATTAACTTGCTTAATATCCTTTCAGCAATTCCATTAAGGGGGAAAAAATACGATAAAATAAAGGTTTACAAGTTATAAGTATAAGAAATGTAATTGATTATTTTTCTTATGTACAACTTTAGACCTGTTTACAAAAATATCACTCTTTAAGAAAATTCTGAAATAAATTTCACTACTACATAACTGAAGTCATGATTTTCCTTAGAGCTGTTTCTTAATATTATTTTGTGATACAATCTTAAAAATATTCAATTCATTTTGTTTAGTAAATACTTAAAACGTTTTCACTTTTTGATGTTTACCCATAGTTCCTTGCGATATGGTAAGAATTTAGAATTTTGTACAAACTTTCAAAAAGTTTTCGTCTAGAAATCCCATAGTTTTTGATGAGAACTATTTTTGTTGATGAAACCATTAAATTTCTTTCAACACTTCTTTCATTATTGTTATATCTTTAGTTAAAAGAAATGTCCAGCCGTAAATCGAAATTTTTACCGAAACTGATTATTTATATGAAAATTGTAATGTTTTGTTTATAAAGTTTTTAATTCAAAGGAAACAGAAAAGCACAAAGGACAAAACTGGCCGAAACCGAATATTCGGTCGGCACTAAAGACAAGTATAAAATATCTTAGAAAAATGCCTATCAGAAGAAGTTTAGAAGAAGAGCATGATTTTGGCTAACAGGAACTTTAGAAAAAAAAAAATTTGTTATAATCTATATGAAAACCATTATCGAATGAACTGAAGTGAAAAATTGTTCGACCAATAATAATATAAAATGGCATAATTTTTTAAAAAATTTTAGATTTTTGATACAAAAACTATTCTTAGTTCATTATGTAGCATCTTTACATGTGTAGAATATCATATTCAAATTGCGAACAATGATTACGGTGTTCACCTTGATTTGTTTTTTAAAGTTTTTCTTCAAAATCCAGCAAATAATTTTTTTTTTCTTTAAAGATCTGAGTAAATTCTCAAAAAATCAAACAAAAAATTTTTGAAATTCCACAAAAAGGTCCTAGAAATTAAAAATAGAACTAATTTCTATATTGTTACCTTAATATAGAAAGGACGTAACTCATAATTTTGCAGGAAGATAAAAAAAATCTTAATAACTTTTTAAAAATGTATGTAATTAATAATTATTTATGGCAGATTGTAATGAAAATCGTCAACAAATTCAGTATTTTTAACCATTTTGCAGTTTCTTGGTATCATTCAGGGTATTCTAACAGAAAATGCAAAAAACAGGATTTCGTAAAATAATGAGTTACGTCCTTTCTACATTAATGTGTCAATATACAATTAAAAAAAAGGACATTTTTGTTATTTATTTTGAATATGTTTTAAAATAACTTTTTCTGACAACCTTTTTAGCAGCTGGGACTAACCAAAATGGAGGATTTTTTTTTTACGTTTTTCTTAGAGCATGTTTTGGCAAAAATTAGCTATTTTATATGGAAAGATAAGAATGCTTTTAAAGATTTTCATAATCAGCGAATGGCGAATGATTATGGTTTTTCTAGCTAATGAAAACTACAGTCTCTACACTCAGAAAAAAGTTTTTCGGTATATGATAAAAAAAAGGCATCATATTTAGAGAAAAATGGCTTTACTCCAGATCCTGAAAAAGAGAAATATGTAAAAATGCTCTTTAGAGAAAAATACTTTTTATTTTTGAGAAAAGATTTGTTTTTATTGAAGAAAATACTTCTCATAGTGAATATTTTATCAAAACATAGGAAACATTTTTCATTTGGCTAATTCCACACTAATGAGGAACGGAAACATGAATCCTAAAATGCTTTCAATTGAAATAATTTTGGTTCTCGCATTAAAATGGAGTCTTAAGTTATTCTTGTTGCAAAATTATTTTTAGTTTTAATGCTTTTTTATGTTTTTTTGGCAATTTAACTAAACAAACTCCGAATTGAGAAAAACTTAAAATATTTTGTTTAGATTTAAAACGTTGAAAACAGCCATCTCTTGATGCACATTCAAAAAAATTAGGCTAGCAATGTTAAAAAAGTTAACTATGTTATCCAAGAACAGTTTAAAACAAGGATTGGTTACTGCGTTAACAAAGAAAAAATATTTAACCCTCATCGGTCCTTTGTATGCGCGCGCATACAAATTCAAATTTAAATTTTGTAAAGATGATATTAAACCTTAACCAATTGACATGAGTTTTTGACAAATAGCTTTTTTCCATAACTTTATTCATTAAAGGAATAAATAATCTTTAAATTTTATTCATAAAATTTGTGGTGTTTTTATTTCTTTTAAATGTTTTTAGTACCCTGCAAACATTTTCTGAGGCTCTCCAAAAAATTACTCTAAAAAGAGTGTTTTTTATGCATGTTTTATGACGACTCATTAAAAGGACTCATGAAAGAGTCTTTAATATGACTGTTAAATGATTTTTCAAAAATAAGACTCATAAAAGAGTCATTATTGTACCTGCTTTATGAGTACTCATAAAAGACACTCATTAAAGAGTCCTAAATATGACGGTAACATGATTGTTCATAAAAAAGACTCATAAAAGAAACATATATTGATTGATATATGCGTAATCATAAAGAAGACTCATAAAAAAGTCTTATATATGAGTGTTTCATGGGAGAATAGAAAGTCGAATAGAAAGAATAGAATAGAAGTGTGGTGCAAAAGCACCATAAGAACTTAATCGAATATATTTTTTAAAAATTTTATTTAACCTTGTCACTGTCTGTTATGGATATATCTTGGCTGCGCTTTTCGGAGAATTGTTTGTTTGTGGCGAAATACATGCATTACAATTTAACAACAACAAATATTGCAAAAGACTTCTTATATGAGTCTTAAAAGAGTATTAAATATGAGTATTAAAAGAGTACTAAATATGAGTCTTAAAAGAGTATCAAATATGAGTCTTAAAACCGTCATAACTATGAGTCCAAAAAGACTCTTAAAACAATCATTTTTATGAATCATATTTTGGGGCCCACAACATATGAAAATGTACTCATAAAAGAGTCTTTTTTGAGCGCATTATGATGATAAACCCTCATTTATATGAGTCTTGAAAGAGTCTTTTAAGAGTCATAATGTTTGGTGGGTATGTATGCGCGCGCATACATAAAGAACCTTTTAGGGTAATGGGTCTGAGGGACCGATGAGGGTTAAACTGAGTGTTTTTTTCAGTGTCACACCCGTCCCAGAAAAATGCTATAGTTTTCCTAAGAAGCAACATGGGCTTATGATAAGAATGAAACTTTTCTAAAGTAAGGACGTTGATGTTTTACATAAAGTTGTCAACTTTTTCATTCAATAAATTATTTTTATTCTTCATTTCCGTTACAAGAAGTTGGTCACACCCGGAACGGTTTTCAACATTATTTTCTAATAATAAAATTTTCGCATGTATATGAATAAATACTTTGATTAAAACTATTTTTGTAAATTCATGTATAGCGAAATCATTTGTATAGGTATTAATTTGATCGAAAATTTATACAAAAACATTTTTTGCAAAAAAATATTTTTTTTTTTAAATCTATTAAAATATCGAAATCATTTGTATAGGTATTAATTTGATCGAAAGTTCATGCAAAAACACTTTTTGCAAAAAAATATTTTTTTTTTTTATATATTAAACATATTTTTTTTTGATTTTGGTTTCAAAAATATGTTATATAAATAAAATAGGTTATTTTATCCATTAAGATCTTATAAATAATTCCCACATAATTTGCACTCGTCACACCAGGGACAATCTTATGTCACACCCGTCCCATTAAAAAGTTTAAAAAAGAATGATAATCGCCATTTTTTCAAAATATTTTTCACTATTATTCAACAGAAAAATATATTAAATTTGACTATATGTAAGTCAAAAATGTTCTCATTGTGGCAGATGGACTGAATTTCAATGTTAAACTCAGAATTTTTAGTTTTTAAACTTGTGCTCGTCACACCCGTCCCAGGTGTTTAAGCGAATGTAACTATTAAACTAGTATAAATAATTGCATTATGTTTTAGCATTATGAGACCTTGGTGCATCTTCTAAAATACCCTGTAATAAATTGCTAAAATTTAAACGGGCTAATACCATTTTCAGCATGTTGAAGTAGTCAGAACATCACACTCGTCTGTATGGAATGAGCCATTTTCAATAAATTTTTCTCTATAAATGAGAATTTTTTTGTGCGTGAAAAATACTTATCATTATTAGAGACATTGAAATATTTTCATTTCCAAGAAGTGAAGAAATATTTCTTCGAAAATGTGAAAATTTATTACAATTGAAGAACATTTTATTTGAAAAAGAGAAAATTGCTATTATCAAAAATAGAGAAATTTTTTATCGGAGAAGGATATGTGTTTTTTTTCTGAGTGTTCTCTTGCCCAATTCTTTTTCGAAATTTTTGTTGCTCATTTTTAAAGAAAGTAACAAAACATCTATATATAAATAGCCGTAGGGAAAACAGTTAAGAACCATTTTCTCACGTGTTTCTCAACCGATTCTGATAATTTTTTTTAAATGAATCAGAAGGTGTGCGCCGACCTAGTTTTTGGTCACTTTAAGAAAACCATCCCTTAAATCAATAGCAATCGTTCATTTTATTTTTTCTATCTATATGAAAATTAGATTGATTAACTATTCGCTGCAGTTTTCTCAATGTCAAAAACAATAGTTAGCCAAAATTTCTCAGCAATCTCATGAGAACAATGAGTGAAATAGATAAATGCTGAATGAATGAACGAATGAATAAATTAATTTTGCGCGCATTTTCACACAGATTTTCTCACAAGAGTAGAATTCATATTATTCATGTGAACTATTTTATGAATAACTGTGATTATTACTATTATTTGTTTGCAGTGCCACATAGACGAGTACTTAGCACTGTTACACACACTCAGACCCAATTCTAGCTACTTACATTACATTTCATTGTATCTATGAATGACTGATTTTTGTACTTCAGTCTGATGCTGTAGTAAATATGCGTTGCGCTTGTTTTTTAACTTGAGTCTGAAGTACTTGACATTCGCATCTGTTATCAGTTGGAGCATTCCTTATAAATGTACGCATTTGTTGTGTCGATTTGAGTTATTTTCCATCAAATGATTCATTGTTAACGGAAAATGTGTACTTAAGTACTTTGTTAATGGCGATCTGTTGCTACATTTAACTTAATTATGAAGTCATAAAGCAAAGTCGTAAGCTGTGAATATTAATGGTTTTTTTTTTAAACCTGTGACACATATTGTTAGTCGTGTATTATTATTAATAGTTAGCTCATTACAGCAAGCTAACTGCTTAAACACTTTCAACAAGAAAACCATTTTAATTTTTAAAGTGGTTTAAATGTTTTTAAAAGGTCTCGGTACCTTAAATTGAACACATAAATTAAAAATAAATAATTCAAAATTTTTAAGATTGCAATTGAAAAATTTCTGAAACCACCTTTTATGGCTTTAACTACTGAGTAAATTTAAATACAAACTCGACCGAGTCTTGCTGCTCATTTTAATAATGCATAAAGAAAATACCGTTAAAATTACTTTTGTCTGCAGTGAACATAAGAATTTTACTGCATTTTACAAACAGTTTGTCCTTAAGAAAAGTTGTATCCTTTTCAATTATTCAGTCGGTACTCGTCGCATATTTTTACGTGACTTAGTTTTGCATTAGCCACTAAATGTTTGCGCCACGCCACGGCTGTTCAAAATACCAAATAACAAAAAAAAAAAACAAAATTTAACATTGGCAGCAAAATAAGGTCAATGTTAAAAAGTTAGTTAGCAAATGGCAGTCTTTTTTTTATTTGGATTACGAGTCAAAATATAACATTTTATACAATTATTATGAACTTTTGTGATATAGGAAAAGTGACCGAATAAGTGTTGTCGAGCGATGGAACTAATGTGATAGTTCATAGTACATTACTACCTTTCTATAGTTCAACTTTTGAATTAAAAAAAAAATAATTGAATATTTCAGCTCTAATCATTACTCTTATTTTTCACTGAACCACAAGAGAAGGTTTGGCGAAAAGTGAGAGTTTCGTTTTTTTCATATTAGGTTTTTTCGAATTTTTTAGTTTAAATGATTATTTTCGACCAAAACATTGCAAGGGTCTGCAGTGTTTTTTGGTTGAATCGGGTGTGAGGTTTTCATATCTGGCGTTAGTTTTGCTCTAGCTATACACGTTTAAAAAAAAATTTTTTGAAAAAAATTCCTATAGAAAAAATTCACAAAATTGAGGGTGCGATGGGGTAAAGTGTACCCTCAGTCCCCTTTTTTTTTTTTTTTAATAACTTTTCATGCCCGAACCGAAAATCGCCCAGGCAACATCAGATTTTTTGCCTCCATACAAATCGACCCAGCCTAACTTACCTGTTTTGAGAACCTCGAAAAACTTATTTTTTTTTTTGGTTGGTTTTTATTGAACAAACTGTATAAAGTTCAAAGGTAACTACACTTAGAATAAAACACCTATCTTTCTGTGATAAAAAATTTTTCTATTTTCGATAAAAACAATTTTTTCTTTTTCAAATAAAATTTTCTTCAACTAGAATTCATTTTCACATTTTCGAAGAAATATTTCAACACTGTGGGAAAAGAAAATATTTCATGCCCTTAATAATGGTAAATATTTTTGTCGCACAAAAAATTCTCATTTATAGAGAAAATTTTATTGAAAATGGAAAATTTTTTCTATATTTTGAAAAAAAAAAATCACTATGCAAAGTATTTTTTTCATTAAAAACAAATCTTTTCTCAAAAATAAAAAAGTCTTCTGCTCTTAAAACGATATATATTTTAAATATTTCTTTTTTTTTTCATGGAAGCTTTTAACCATTTTTAGGGAATTTTTAGAATCACATTTGGAGAAAAGAATTATCTGGAGCAAGGTCTATACCATTTTTCTCTAAATATGTTGCCTTTTTTATCATATTCCGAGAAACATTTTTCTGAGTGTTCTTTGAAAAAAACCTGTGCTTCAATCAAAATGTTACGGACTGGTCGAAGCTAAAATCTTATCCACCAACCAGGTCCAATATTTGGAGGGTATCATCTTCAGTGCTATTTAAAAAATAATTTTAAATTAATAATTGACAAATTTAAATAATTGAAAATTATTTTTAATCTAATGTATAAAAATCACATCTCACTTGTTGGTTTATGCTAATCTCCGAAATCACATAACCAATTTTAATGAAATTTTGTGAATGTGTATGACTGCACTCAGAAAAAAGTTTCTTGGAATGTGATAAAAAAGGCATCATATTTAGAGAAACATGGTATAGACGACTTTGCTCCAGAGAATGCCTTTCTCTAAATGCGATCCTTAAAATTTTCTTAAAATGATGAAAAGCTTCTGTGAAAAAGAGAAATATGCACAAATAAATCGTTTTTAGAGAAAATGACTTTTTATTTTTGAGAAAACATTTGTTTTTATTGAAGAAAATACTTCTCATGGTAAATATTTTATCAAAATATAGACAAAATTTTTCATTTTCAATAAATTTTTCTCTATAAATGAGAATTTTTTTGTGCGAGAAAAATACTTATCATTATCAGAGACATTGAAATATTTCCATTTCCTAAAAGTGAAGAAATATTTCTTCGAAAATGTGAAAATTTTTTTCTAATCGAAGAAAATTTTATTTAAAAAAGAGAAAATTGCTATTATCGAAAATAAAGAAATTTTTTATCGGAGAAAGATATGTTTTTTTCTGAGAACAAAATTACAGATTTTTTTATAAAATTGAGAACAAAATTACAGATTTTTTTATAAAATTGTTTAATGGAATCATCGAAACAATTAAGAGTTCAAAGTCTCTTATTTATATCTTAAAGTTTATCTTAATAGATTTTGGTGAAACTAAACAGGAAAACTAGTGCTTCAAATATACGTGAAAACATTTCATCTACAAATATTTTTCATAAACTGAGCTGAAATGAAATTAAAAGTACACTGAGAAGAAAAAAATACTTTAAAATTAAACAAACAATTTAAAAATAAAAATTTAAAGCAAGCATAACTGTTTTGAAGTAAAATTTAAAACAAAAGTTTTTGTTTTTAAAAAAATTTTTTTAATTTTTTTTTAAAAATTTTAGTTTGACCTTTAAACAAACCATATCCGACATGATAAAGAGGAAAAGTGAAAACCAAAAAATTTTGACCGATAAATTTTACATGAAAACTTTTGAGGTCGTTTCATGGGGGCGTTGAGTAATTTTTAGGGTAAAACTCAAAAGCGATCAGACACCCATTCTCTAGGAAAACTCGCGGGTAGCAAAAATAATTGTCATTTAAACAAATTTCATCCACTTCATGGGTACTCTTACAAGTATGTCAATACTTAACTTAGCGTATTACTGGTCATTACTTTTTTTGGATTCCTCCCAGAACCAAAAGCTATGTACGCCACTGGTTGTTGTTTTTGCACATCAAAAAATGAGCAACTAAACGACGTAATTATCATTTGGTTTTTTTTCTGTTTGTGATAAAACTGCAGAAAATAAATTAAAAAATATATTCTCCTGTTCGAATTGAATCAAATATGTCTAATTTTAACAATGAAAATATTCTTCTTGTCATCGTTTTTTTAAAATATTTTGATTAACAATTCCTAAAATTTCTTAAATTGATCATATTCATTTTTATACCCTAAACCTGAAAGGTCAGGGTATATTAACTTTGTGCAAACGTTTGTAACGCATAGAACGAAGCGAGTCCGGTATAGAAAAGTATATATATTCTTGATCAGCGTCACCACGTGAGTTGAGCTATTCATGTCCGTCCGTCCGTCCGTCCGTCCGTCTGTGTGTTGTCCGTATACACAGGATAAGAAGAAGGAGTTGAGATAATTGAATGAAACTTGGTACACATAGTCACATGGACCCAAGGATCTGCACAATTTAATATTTTTGGAATTCGCCAACGCACACGCCTACCTCCCATACAACGCAAAAACTGAAAACTGCCTAACTCAGCTCATAATTAACCTACAACAATAAAATTTGGTATGTAGGTGTTTTGTATCAACACAAAGATGTTTTTGAAAAATGGGTGTCATCCACTCACGGACACGCCCACCACCCATACAACCCAAAAATTGAAAACGCAGTAAATAAGCCTCTGTTTAACCTACAGAGCTAAAATTTGGCACATATATTTTGTATAACAAAACAAAAACGATTTTGAAAAATGGACATCATCCGCCCACGGACACGCCTACCTCCCATACAACGCGAAAATTGAAAACTGCATAACTCAGCTCATATTTAGACTTCAACAATAAAATTTGATATGTATGTGTTTTATACAAACACAAAGATGTCTTCGAAAAATGGACGTCATCCGTTCACGGACACGCCCACCTCCCATACAACCCAAAAATTGAAAACACAATAAATAAGCCTCTGTTTAACCTACAGAGCTAAAATTTGGCACGTATGTTTTTTATGACAAGACAAAGATGGTTTTGAAAAATGGACGTCATACGCCTATGGACACGCCTACCTCCCATAAAACCCAAAATTTTAAAACTCAATAAATAAGGTTATGTTTGTCATAGAGAAATTAAATTTGGTATGTATGGATTTTATACCAAAACTAAGGTGTGTTCAAAAATTGGGAGTAATCCGTCCATGAACACGCCCACCTCCCATAGCGAAAGCACAATTAAGGCATTAACTGTGAGCTACAGGAATAAAACTTGGTATGTGTAAATTTTTCATCACCATTTAAATGCAATTAAAATATAGGCTTCATCCGCCCACGGAGACGCATTTACAATAAAAAATTTTTTTTTTTGAAAAGTGGGTTTAGGGTATTTCATAGTCGGCCTAGGCCGACTTTAAACTTTCTTTACTTGTTTTTACTAACAATCCACAAATGGCATGAATTTGACACAAATGAGCATGTTTTTTATAAACAACACCAAGATAACATATATTAGGCACAAGTGAGCATAAATTTTCGATAAACAAGCCAAAAATGTATTATTTTAGATGCATGTGGGCATATTAATTTTTTGATAAATGATCAAAAAATAACATAAATTATGCACGAATGGGCATGTTAATTTTTTGATAAACAAGTAAATTATGGCTTGATATCAAGAATTTATGGCTTAGCACAGAATTACTTCCAAAATTAATTGGTTTGTGATTGTTTTCAGCTCAAACTTTTCTCCGCGTTCTAAGAGCACGATTTTGACAGTTCCTGGATTGCGTCATTAAAACTTTTTATATAATTCTGTGGGTTCCTAGGACAAACATGCAGGTTCCTGTGAACAAGAAATTCGACTGATCTCGACTCATACCCTCTACATCTATTGGCCAAATATTGTACCAACCCACAGAAGCCATTAAAATCATAGAGAAATAGCTGAAAGTCTTCTAAATACCATCGTCATTATTTGTTCTCAGAAACTCAGAAAGAATCTTTAAAAAATTGACTCATACCTGAAGTACTTGAATACTAGTAACGCCTCATTTGCACCGGTATGGCTTTCACGTCATTGGAAATAAAGAGGTATGGTCACAGAAGGTTAAAAATTCGTTAAATAAAAGCTTATTAAACTAACTTATATTAATATTGCATGATATTAAATTTAAAATTATCACAGAAAAAAAAACTTGTTTTAAATGTTCTCATTGTTCTTAAATTTTGTTGTATTCGTTAAACTTAAACTAGTATAAGTCTCTTATATGATATCTATCCTTCAAACTTAAAAGAATAGATAATAGAATAAGTAATTTGTCAAAATCCGCGTTATGCTTC
This sequence comes from Tetanocera ferruginea, assembly GCA_958299015.1. Classification (NCBI taxonomy): domain Eukaryota; kingdom Metazoa; phylum Arthropoda; class Insecta; order Diptera; family Sciomyzidae; genus Tetanocera; species Tetanocera ferruginea. Next base: position 11,516,704 of record OY282640.1, read on the forward strand.
ATTTCGAAAATGTGTTGGTATTATAGTTTTCTGCTACGTTAAAGAAACGTACACTTTATCAGAAAAACTGTCACTTGTATGTCAGTGAATGTTTTCATGTCACGCAGATTTTGTCAAGGTGAGCAGCGAGTTGACATGTTTGTGATTAGGCGCAAGTAAACTTAGTACCCTATGATTTTTTTTTCGATTTACTCTGCCCTTATTTTGTTGGTTATCATAATTGCTACAATTAAAGGGCACGCTTGTGGGAATTAAGTGTTTATACTGCATTGCGCCTAAGTTGTGTCCAGGCGCAGCAGGTGCGAATTGCTTTTACTGCAGCAGCATTTGTGGTTGAAAAGTGGTTACTATTAAAAAAAAAAGGCAAATGGTTTTGTTACCAACAAGCTGTAAGTTCTATACACAAATTTTTAGTGTCCACGCATTTTTTAATGACACGACAAGGATTTGGCTATCATTTAAAGTTAAACAAAAAATAATCAATAGTTTTAAATTATTCATAGCAATTATTTTTTTTTTTTTGAAGGTAGTATGAGACGATTTAAATAAAAAATAATCTTTGTGATTTCTTGGTTTATTTTTATAATGTAATGACTGCCGAAAGAGGTTAGTTGTTGGGTAGGACTTGACACATGCTGACAGTGTTGTAGTTTTTATTATCTACGTGCCAGCATGTGGTGATAAGCGTAAAAATAAAATATATATTTTTTTCTTTGTCAATTCCCAAAAGTTTCACTTTCATTATTCAAATTAAGTATTGTGCTTTTCGGCCGCCTTATAAACGAGCCCTGAGGATTTCACTGACATGATTTAGCAAACATATGTCATATCTAATTATTATGCTATTATTTTTTTATCATTCTGTTTTAAGGCAGAACTACATAAGTAATTATAATGTTAATGACAGTTTAAGCACTGACTAAAAATGCTTAGGATATTAGCCAGAAACCTTAAAGTGCGTGAAGATAAATTCGTAAATCCGTTGCGATCTTAGCAAAGACACAAACCCATATTTTTTATCCGGATAAAGTTAAATTCGTACTTTTTTAACAGTACGAATTTAACTTAGTGCAAAGTACGAATTTAACAAACATTTCCACGAATTTAACTTTCTTGATGGGAATCACTTTAGCATTGATTTGTTAATAAATCGTAAAGATGGAAACTTGTACAATATAAAAAAAAATTTAATAAAATTAAAACAAAACAAATTCAAGATTCTTCGAATCGAAAATATAAAACAAAAAAAATATTTATATTATAGAAATAAACTATATTAGAATGACTTAAAAACATATCGTATAGGGACCGATATGTACATTGCATTAACTTTGATTTAAAAAAAATACTTCATTCGTATGTTATATGTATATACCACCACACTGGTAGTTGGAGATCCTTCTCATCGATATATAATTCATGTGAGAACACTCAGGATTTTTGGCCAAAATGATTTTTGGGAAAACTATTAACAGATAGATTCATTCAATTAACTTGGAAAGGCAAAAACAGGATATCCGAAATACAGACATGGCATGATATGCATGTCACTAAACAGGTAATTGAAGCACCTTTCCAAGGATATATGACTCATTTGTGCACAGTCAGGATTTTGGCCAAAGGAATTTTTGGAAAATTTAGTGAAAGACAGGTTCATTCAATTAACTTGGAAAGGCAAAAAAAGGATATCCGAAATACAGACATGGCATAATATGCATACCACTGGACAGGTAATTGAAGCACCTTTCCAAGGATGTATAACTCATTCGTGCAAAGTCAGGATTTTGGCCAAAGGAATTTTTGGAAAAAGTAGTAAAATATATGTTCATGGTACTAATTTGGAAAGGCAAATAAAGGATATCCGAAATACAAACATGGCATGATATGCATACCACTGGACAGGTAATTGAAGCACCTTTCCAAGGATATATGACTCATTCGTGCACAGTCAGGATTTTGGCCAAAGGAATTTTTGGAAAATGTAGTGAAAGACAGGTTCATTCAATTAACTTGGAGGGGCAAAAAAAGGATATCCGAAATACAGACATGGCATGATATGCATACCACTGAACAGGTAATTGAAGCACCTTTCCAAGCAATTTGAAGCACCTTTCCAACAAATTTGAATTTGTTTTGTTTTTAATTTATTTAAATTTTTAATATATTTAATAAGTTTCTAACTTTACGAATAGTTAACAATTAACAAAACAATTTTAGAGTGATTCCCATCAAAATAGTTGAATTCGTTGAAATGTGAAGTTAAATTCGTACTTGGCACTAAGTTAAATTCGTACTGTGAAAATAGTACGAATTTAACTTTATCCGGATAAAAAATATGGGTTTGTGTCTTTGCTAAGATCGCAACGGATTTACGAATTTATCTTCACGCACTTGAAACCTTAACTGATTGAAAAAAGGTGCTGAAGAAATACGGAAATGCTTTTGACGTTTTTGAGAAATTACTTTTATTCAGTCTTTTAAAAGTTACTTAATATATTCTTACATTTTTCATCATATAAAAATCTAGAACGTGCCATAAAATTTAAAATGAATTTCTTATTAAATGACCTTTCATATAAGTAGGCAACAGTACTCTTTATTACTATTTTATTTCGTAGCAATTTTGTACCGCAGCCACAGCAAAAATATACGTAAACTACAATAAATGTTCTTCAGGATTTTAATGACAAATGTTTGCTGTGTTGTGCTTCCACTCAATTGCCTACTGTACTTTCATACAACAAAATCATGTTTTTATTTAATGTGTAGCATGTTTCGAAATGGTCGTAAGTTAATAATGGTAACCGAAGGCTCGTAAACGCAGAGAACGCGATGTTCATGTGTTGTGCAGAGATTCTTAAAAAAAAATTAAAACTATTCTCTGCGGCAAGTTATTTACTAACTTTTTGTGTATTTGGATTTTCGTACTCAGGGATTTGTGCGGGATTTATACTTCGATAACATTAAATTGCAAAATTAATTGACCGATTTTTAATTGAGTTTGCATTGCTTTGGCTCGAGAGTGTTTTATGCATATGGATAACATTCTCCAGAGACCAATACAAGTTCCCAAGCATTGAACTATTTAGCAAACCAGGCCACTGCATGACAAACATTAATTAAAAACGAATCCTTGAAACAGTTATTTAAGCCTGCACACATGCATGTATGCATGCATGTGCATTTCTAGTATTAATAGCATGGAAAGAGTTAATTGGCGGCATTCGTTTACCGTTCGGTTTTAATTTTCGGGTTCACAGAAATTTCTAAATTAGCCAAAGCTTCTTTATAGCAAAACAGCTTTATAGCATGAACAATAGTTTTACTTCTATATATTTTCCTTTGTTATTATATATCACTATATTTTTATTCTTGTTTGGTTTGTGAATCGAACCCTGAACCCATCGCATAAGAGTCGAATGCTCTAACTTTGTGACGTTCTTCTACTTGCTCATTTTACGCAGCAGAAGTGCGTAGGGCAGAAGGGATTTGATGCAAGAAGCGATTTAACATCAGGTCGATCATAACGTACGCAAGACATGCGCACGGCGAAATACGCATCATGAGAGTAAGTCTTCGGTGATGGTGATTCAATTTAACTCAAAAGGTGTACTTTGTAGTAAAATTATATCAGTTTAGAATTTAAGTGCAAGTCACAACGAATCATGCGATAATAAGTCATATATCGTAAATTGTGTTTTAAAGCAATTTAATTAGTTTTAAAAAATGGCTAATTTTTGCATGAATTCTGTGCAAAATTCTTTATTCCTGCGCTCAATTATCTCCTTGTTTAGTAACGTGCTTTTTACTTTTGATATTTTTGAGTTAATATCCTCTTTTGAGCAACTCTATCAATTTTCGGCCATATCCAGAAAGCAAACAAATATGTACACTGAGAAAAAAATCAAACAAATTCAGGCTTGAACTAAAACAAACCATGCTTGCAAAAGCATCGAGCACGATTTTGAGTTGTTTAATGCATGTTTGTGCTTGAGTAAAATGAACAAAAATATTCTTATTTCGAGCACAGACCAGCGTTGTCAGGTGAATATACCTCAAAAATTATCTTATTCTCGCATTTAATTCTCTCAATTTACCACACTTCAAAAATACCTCAAATTACCTCAAAATCGTGAAAATTACCGCAAGTCAATGAAATACCTCAAATTACCTCAAAATAGTGCAAATTACCACAAAATTACCGAAAGTCAATGAAATACCTCAAAGTTGCTTAAAATATCACTTTAAGCGGTGTTTATAGCAAAGTATGAAATTATGTAACGAAAGTAAACTTAAATTGCAACATATTAATTAACAACAGTTAATAAAACAATAATTTTTATAATAATTCTTCACATAATCTTTATATGTGTGTGTGAGACCAATAACAGAATTTTAAATTATAACCTGTAACTGAATTAGCGCTGAGTTAGCCCTACTTGAGCGCTCAAACATACGGAATCGGATCAATTGGAGTTTACAAAAAATAGATACGAAAGTTCAAAAAGTTCGTTCATGTCAATTTCAAATACAAAGAATACGATTTACGATATACGACAACTGACGAAGTGACATGAATCACCTTATTGTTTTAACTATTCGTTTCATGATTCTTAAAAACATATTTTTTTATCCCATAAATATTCCATTGGTACCGACAGGAACCGACCGACTTAATTCAAAGCTTCGTTAAACGGATTTCTTATTAATATAAAGCGAAGCCAAAGAAAATATCGAATAATTTCATGCCAGAAGTTGCTCATTGTTTAACGAAATCTGGTTCTCAAATTTGAATAGGAAAAGGTCGTTCAACTAATCTTGCAATTTTTCGATTTTGTAATGCAATTATCTACTCCGCTAGTGCCACGTGACATTCGATTGGGTAATATTGGACGTGTACCAGAATATGTCAAGGAACAGAAGCCACGATTTCAAAACCGGAATTGTGTACCACGTACAAAGGCTCAATGTGCGATATATATATTTGTGTTTTGCCCTAAAAAGAACTGTTTCGTTGAGTTCCACCATAACTTAATTACAATTGCTGATACGTTTATACTTATTATACTTCCTTTTCTATTATTTTTTCGAATCATATTTTTTTTTTTACAAAATGCTTTTTTCTAGTTTTGAAGTCTGGGTTCCGCTAGGAATCAACCGGGTATTTTTCCTAGTTTAGGTGAATCACATAAAGTTAATGGGCACAGTTTGAGAACACAATTGTTTAAAATAGCGAATTTCATAACATTTTGTTTTTAGATGATAAAAAAAATTAGACTATTAAGGGTTAAAGCTTGCTCACTTTTACAATTATACAGTGGAGTTTTATACAACAGTGTGGAGTTGAAATGTTATGCTTCACACTTAATAGACTAATTGTAAATCTGTGCAGTTTTTTTTTGAGCTTTTTATAATTTTTTTGTTTTTGTATTTTTAAAAATAGTTGAACATATATGCTATAATTAAAAAAAAATACTACTGTCAGATTTTGTAAAAGCAATTTGATGTGTCACCAAGTTCAACACAAATTCAACTAGTTGCGTAAAGAACTTAATATGTTTTGGTAACAGCTAACAAGTGCTTTACTTAATTCAAACAGGTTCAAACTTTTTTGGAAACTCCGAACACGTCAAAAAAATGTCATGCATTTAAAGAATAATGGTGGCATCACTTGGAAATCTGCGGTATCTTGACAGCCCTAGCATGTCAGAGTCTAAAAGAACCACTCAGCTTTATTTTTTCAAACAAATATTTTCATAAATCAGTCGCTCGCTTGAAGCATACAAAAAGTCTATTGAGTGTGACCTTCAGATATTGCACCTAATTGATGTTTGAACGAAGCGATAAAGAAATCAAATATTTTTAGTACAATAACTATTCTATAAATTTCTAGCAAAACTTTGCAATTGCCGCAATAAAGACTCATCGATTGACAACAAAATCTTATCGTACCTCGGCAAACACCGGTTATCTTCAAGAATTAGCCGCGAAAGTTAAAAAACAAAATTCGAGTTAAAATTTGTTTCTGCCCGAATAATTTGCTGAGCAGAAGAGAAATATTAAAACTACTCGAAACGATACTCCCCGAAGTGATAAGAATGAAAAAAAAATAATAGGTAATAAGAACTTAACTGCGCTTAACATGCTTGAACTAAAAATTAAGTAACTCCCGTAACATAGGGTCAAAATAATATAAATCTTATGGCTTGCCAATAATGTACAGATAAGAATGATGACGAGGGGCATATAGCGAGGAGCTATAATAATGTCACAAACAGGTTCAATAAGATTTGGAAACTTTTGAGATAAGCACTGCAAAAAAAAAAAATTCCACAAAGGTTTATCAAGTAAAGCGTTATCATGGTATGCAGCTGCTTTATGCCTTACTATATGATTTATGGTAAGCATTAAAGTATATTTTAAAATAGCAAATATATAGAAGAAAAACCAAATCACACGCTGGAAGTGACAATTTAAGTAAGCAGCAGAGTATTTTGCGGAATCCTAAAATAAATAAAGTTTACACATTCATTTAATTTTATCAGCTAGCAACTCAACTTCATGTAAATTAACATTGAACGAGAATATTTTAAGCATGTCTTTAAAAAATGTCTTAACTTTTTAAGATTCTAGTAACTACAAGACACTACAACAAGCTAGAGATAAGAGCTGTTAAAAATATACCAGCGATTGTATTTGTTTTGAATAAGTTGTACACCTTGTTGCACTAAAGTCAAGCCCGGCATATAAAACTTAGATAAGCGCAGCTATGTTGACAACTTTCGCTGAGCCTTAAAAAGAGTGTTAAATATGTCTAAAGACAAGTATTAATTTGCTAAAGTTATTATTATCTATTTTAACTTACTTGTAATTTATTGAGCTGCTGATGTGTTTGCGTTACAATGCTTTTAAGTGAATCATTCGGCTCACCCGTTGAATTCAGCGTTATATATATAAAACTAGTAATCACCACACAGCAAAGAATCAGTATAAAATTTTTTGTTCGCATTGCCGTAAATTTGTTAAATTTGCGGATTTTTCTTAATTTCCTCTTAATGTTGTTTTTGTTGTTGTTGCTGTTGCTGCTATAGTATCTATAAAGTTTCACACTGATAGCCTTGTATAGAATTGCAGTTGGTTGCAGTCAACAGTGAAATCATTCATTCATTCATTAAATAACTTTATTAATCGGTTAATCGAAATTAAGTTAGCTGAGTTCACACAATATAAGGAAGCTGGTTGTTTTTGCTAGCTATTTGTTGTTGTGTTAAAAAGTGATAACAACGCGACGTTATTGATTAAAGCTATTTTATATTGACTACGTTTTTAAGTCGAATTTTGAAGTTCTTAATTATTGTTATGACGTAGTGCCGAAAAATTTTATTAAATTATTTTTTTTTTGCTTCAAGTTATCGCCTTCTTTGTTTTTTAATACTTCTTATTTGTCAAGTATGCTTTTGAGTTTTTCTCTAATTCTAAAATAGAGAGTGTAGTTAGTAGTTTTCCTCTAATTTTGATTATTCAATGAAATTAATTAATGTACAGCGCATATTTGCATATTATTATTATTGTTATTATATTTTGTTCGTTGCTGCTGGTGTTGCTGTAGTTGTTGTTGTTGATGATTTCGCTGCTGTTTGACGGTGTTGTAGTTGTTGTTGTTGTTGTTGTTGATGTTGGTGTTGTTGCTTTGGTATGGCGGCTTCGGGTTCATACTGTATAATCTGTGAAATAGAGCAAGCATTAGAGAGGAATCTTATTAAACCAAACTATGAAGTACGAGTACTTCGAGCTGAGATATATTATTTTACAAAAAAGCATACAAAGAAAAACAAAAGGAAAGTTGCAGATATCGCTTACAGTGGGCCAAAGAAAGGGCGTTGAGTATTGTTCCAAATTGTGGAGCGTTGTTGTTTAAAATTGCAACATTGAATGGAAATAAGTTTCAATGTTGGCAGCTGTTTATTTTTACCAGACATTCTGTAACAGTGATTGGAGAAAGCATGTTTACAACGAAACGGTTGACGTTTTTTTAAACATGTTTTGCTGGAAAACACCTGACCTAGACAACACATTTAAGTTAAGACCATAAGTAAGTATTTCCTAAAAGTATTGGGGAAACAGTTACCTAAGTAATTGTAACGCCAAATTGTTACATGTAATAAATATACAAAATTGAATCTGAATGGAAAATACGCAAGTATTATATAATATTACTTGAAGTGAGTTTACTTAAAGTTTAATTAATAAGCATTTTCCAAGGATCAATAAAAACGAGTTTTCACTTTACAAATTTTATAGCTGTTTTACTCACTAACTTACAGTTTTGTTGGTAATAAAAGCAATGACTTGATTAAGTTTATGTTGGCTGATGTATAGGTTTAATGTCTTAACTGTAATGACCTTGTATATTGAGGTGTGTGTTCTGTATTTGGTAGTCTACGTCCATGTAGTTGTCGCTTTTTGGACAAAGATTTGGACTCATATCTCTAAACAGATTAAAATCGCCCAACTATAAAAAGTCGTCATTAAAGTCAGGTATACTTATTATAAATTCTATGTAGTCAGCAAGGTTTGCATAGACCTCTGTTGTACTGCTATTTGATGGTACATACGCGATTGAAATTACAATTTATAATCTTAACGAATTTTTGTTCAATATTAGCAGACCAGGGATTATCAATAAAGGAACTAATAAAGGTGTGCCTAACACCTAATAAAACACCATCATCACCGGCAGAAGTGCTGTCAGCGAATATGTCCTTTCTTAAAACTTTCTAAAGTATTGTAAAAAAACTCCAGTAAGGCTTCCGTTGAACCACTTTTCAGTTAATATAATGAATGTCTTAGAAGAAATTCTGTGTTTAAAAAGATATGTCATGCATCATAGAACGTTATCCCCTAACATTTTGATAGTAAAGAGACAGCCTATTTTTTTGTCTCTGACGCACGATATTATTCGACCTTCTGGACTTATTTTTAGGCTTAAACTCAAAAACGAGAATATTATCGCCCCACAATTTATTTATTTATTCATTTGGTTTCGTCAAACAGAGACAAGAACTGCTATAGAACACTTATGTAAAACTTAAAAATATCATAAAATAAATTACAAATAACAATGAGAACAATGAGAAGAGGAGTTTTTAAAGAAAAATACAAAGAGAATTTATTCGTAATACAATTAAAATTATAAAGCAATATAATTCACGAATAAGTGATTTAAATGTTTGAAATCAAGTCTAGATTCAAGTGAATTTATATCAATTAAGGCACATCTGCTGGTTTTGGATAGTGACTAAGGAAGGCTCCAGTTAAGTTTGAAATCCATGAATTTTGTGAATTTTTTCTGAACTCTTTCAATTCTAAGAGATTGTGTGGATGAAGCAGGATTCCATATAAGTGAGCAGTATTCTAAATATGGGCTGACTAATGATGTATATAAACTTTTGAGGGTGTGGGGGTCCTTAAAATCTGTAGAATTCCTTTTTAAGAAGCTAAGCATGGAGTGAGATTTATTGATAATATGATTGATGTGGTCTTTAAAATTTAAACTGGGGTCTTTAGATTTCTAAGATCTTTCTTTGAAGTAACCCTTTCGAGTTGGCATGAATTTATGGAATAAAGGCTAATTAAAAAAGATGACAACCTTCATAAAGAGAAAATTGACATTTGGAGACGTTGAGGTGTAATTTATATAATTCACATCAGGTAAAGATTGAGTTGTTGTCTAATTGAAGTAAGTTTACATCAGCGTACGATTTAATAGGTCGGAATAGTTTAAGATCATCCACAAAAAGAAGGTACTGGGAATGACGTCTGACCATTGGAAGATCGTAAATAAATAAAAGAAACAGGATAGGCCCTAGATGACTTCCTAGAGGAAGATGTAACTTCGAAGATGTTAGATATGATATTCTTTGTTATTACGGACTGGATGCGGTTAGAAAGCTACGATTGCAACCATCTCAAGAGATTTCATTGAATTCTAAAGGAGGTAAGTTTCCTTTAAAATTTTGTGACAGACTTTGTCAAACGAATTCGCAACATACTTGACGCACATTAATATGACATAAGTTTGAAGGCTAGATTCAAAGTTCGTAATAACGATATTGCAAAATGGCGCCAGGTTTGTCAATGTTGATTTATCGGTTAAGAACCCATGTTGTTCAGGGGATATAATATTTTAACTCGAAAATGTTCGTAAAATTCTCACTTTTTACCAACCTTCTGTTTTTGTTCAGTGGGAATTACAGCTTAGTTGTTTAACGCAGAGCCCCAAGACATTTATCAAGTCGATGGAGTCATTGCAACTTGCTCCACTGTAAGCACTCAGTATTCAACTGAGCAATATAGGAGATTATTAAATCAAATCAAACAATGCTAAAAATACAAGCATTAAGGTACAAGCAATGTATTGCGAAAAACTTGAACTTACAAATTTGGAGCAATGGCGAGGTTAACAACACAGTCATCATCATCAACACATGCAGCGGCTGAGTACAATGTCCAGGATATCTTTAGAGCAGCGGCAAAGAATGCAGGTGGCTGCATGGTACCGCTTCCGTTGGTAGCGTTAAAACAGTTGTAGTAAATTGTTTGCAAATATTTTCTAAATATTTCAACATTAAGTTTTGTTTATATTTTAGCTTTATATAATTTTGACCGTACAATTTTGTGGCTGCTGCTCTGCTGTAGCTTACAGTATATTTTATTATTAATGCGAAGCACGTGAAGACAACAAAATGTTGAATAAGACAACATATACAATGCTAAAAAGCACCAAAAAAAATCAACTTCAGGTTCTTTTCTTTTTTTGTTTCAATTTTTATTGTCTACTGAAAGTGAATGTTTTTGATTTAAATTTGCACGAATTCTTTTTTATAGGCAGATTTTGTTTATACTCGCTTTTCAACTCCGCATTGATTGAACGAACGAACTGCGCCCGGAACGCCCTTTTGAGGGTGTTTTGCTAAAGCGTTGCAACGGGGTGGGTCGGCAGTGGCAAGACGAATTCTGTTTTCGGTACTGCAGCGCGTCTGGCCGACTTTTCTTTTGCACTTTTATTTTTTAGTTACTGTAATAGTACAGCAGTACGTTTTTTGCGTTTTTAATTGCAATTTTTATCACTTATTTTTGTTGTATTTAGCTAACTATGCGTTGTTTTTACAGTGCCGCATTCTTTTCACTTCCTATTACAAGACAATTGATGAACGATGCGACGGCCTTGCTTTTTGCTGCTACTCGACCGAGAGATAAACAGACTAGCGGACAACGCTGATTGCAGTGACAGCTGCAGGCGTTATTGAAATTTTCACTGTAGCAACAACACTGAGTGGACTAGTATTTTCCAATTTTCACGACAGATTTTTCGCGTTTTGTCTGACGCGCTTTCGTTTTGACTGAAATTTTCCTTTATTTTGTTTGCACGTTTACTCGTTGGCATGAAGCAACGAGTAGATGTGCAAGTGAGCTAAGTAGAGGTTTATTTGCAGTATGATATAGTTGCTTTGTTTAGCATGAAGAGCTGAAGTTAGTTGCAGTTGTTGAAGTTTAGGCAAGACTTTAGCTAAGACACAAGCCAATATCTACACAATATTGTAGTTTGCCACCGGAAACTGATAGCATTCGAAACACAGAGGCGGTCACTATTAAGTAAAGTTTGTCAATGCATTACGGTTATTTGAGGTTAACATTTGATTGCTATTTAACTGAATTCGAAAAACTACTTTCATAATGGGCGTTTATTAATAAATTGAATGTGCGTGTGTTCCCACAGTCAATGTTTCTGACGTTTGCATACGGTTTTGAACGTCTAAAAGTACGTATTGCTGGCAGTACTTAAAATGGCGCGTAATTTACAACAACGGTTGTTAGGCATCCAACTAAAGCAAGAAAATTGTCTGTGAAAACAATTGTTGACTCTTTTTTTTAAGAACTAATAGCTTGGAAATCATCGAGCGATAAGTCCATAAATAGATTTATGTTCCAATCTACAATAATGGCGAGCACTGAATTCGATGGAATCACGGCCTGTTTGCCAACAACGACATAATCAGAAGAATACATTCGAGTGGCTTCGCTGATTAGGTTATGTTGAGCTAAATTATGTCGACGCTCCAGGAAAGAAATTATTCGATTTTGGTGGCCAGCGGCGTTCAACGTCAAAGAGGAAAAACGCATCTCCGTTTGAAAACCAGGTATTGGGCAACATACCTGTGTTTGAAATTCTTACTAGCGCCAGCAAAAGCATGCCAAAAGAATCAAGCGCTAATTCTTAGATGAGGCCGAAACCGAGCAAAGTAAGTTTTTCTTAACCGAGCAAACCGAGCAAAGTAAGTAAAATAGTTTTGAATTTTAATTGCATAGCGTATTTTGATAAGAAAAACTTAAAGTTTTTTAAACAAAAGGATCTGGTAAGTAAAGTGAGGAAAGTAATAATAGTGAGTAGGCAACATCCAACGCTGATCAAAAATGTATGAAAACAAAAGAATGCTAATACTTTTTAAAACAGAATAGAAAATATTAACTTGAGCTTTTAATAATCACAATTATCACTAATTAAAATTTAAATTCTTTTTATTTCAAGATTAATTTGTAAAAGTACCAAAGCAACAGCGGGACCAGAATAAAAGCAAAGCCTAGAGCGATCAATGCTGATGAGGTCAATTACCAGCGGCTTATTGAAGTTCGCCCTTTGATGAAGGACAAAGACCGCATCAAATCTTTTGATAACTACATTACAGATAAATTCATCTGCAACACATATGTACATATATAACCATATTCCAACAATAACAATAATAACAATATTAACTAAATTTGAGAGACCACCAAAAGATATGAATTCCCAAAACAAAAAAAAAAAAAAGTTTCTGAGTAGAAAAATATCTTAAGGTCAATGAGTAGCAATTCAAGTTACATGAAGATCACATCATCGGTCAGTCATTATAGGTAACATATTTAAACCATAAGCAAAACAAAATCAAATTAAAGTGCCTCTTCATCAACAACAAACCAACATAACTACAAGCATTACAAGTAAAAATCATCAAATATACTCTAATTAATGAATTCTGTTTGAACTTTTCTTAATTATGATCAACAATTGATGGATTGTTAACGCTTTAAAGTCATAATTGAGATAGTAAGATATTCATTTATAGATTGTATATTTTAAAAACTAACAAAAAAAATGTAATTTAAAATATTTTCTGGTTTAAGTGGAAGAAAGCTATATTATCGAAAAACCATCGTCAACTTTTTCTAAAACTTTTAAAAGGCTTGTACCAAAACAGCCGGCAAATTTTGTGTGCATTAACATTTTTTTAGTTTTCTTCGATCAGAGAATTTGACAAGGTAAGAGAAAAAAAAAATTACAAAAACTTCGCACTCATTGACATATCATTGTTTAGGATAGAACCCCAAAGTTGGAAAATACATTTTGACAATAAGTTTCATAAAGGATAACACACAAAGAGATATACCAAGATGGACAAACTCAGTCGGTCTAAGTATTAACGCAGAGAAAACGAATTTAAATACAAGATACTAATATGGGTGGATACCGCCAAGAATAAACAATAAACAACACTTGACGCATCCTGGAAATTCACAAGCAATATGTGAGAGTTGTGGTAGCCATCCTTTGGATGACACGGTTAGAGGAAAGCTATTTTCCAATGCGCTATACTTTACGTGTCCAAGAGATGCAGTAGTACTTGAAACATTGCATCTATGCAACGGTAGTTCGTCAAATTTTACTCTATGGAGAAGAGTTGTGATCGCCAGCGGTGGATAAATCAACATACCCAAAAGTCTGAACGACAGGCTACGCTCTTTATGACGTGTGCACTGAAGTCAACTTGAACGAAAGCTATTGAAACCGTTCTATAGGTTGGTAGAAAAGCGACACCTTTTAACCAGTAGAAGAGTTAAAATTAATACGGCATTTAAATATTTCATGTCTCATTTTAACACAAAAAAAAAACTTCAATATCTATCTCTCTATTCATTCTTTGCTTACAAGCCATTTGAAGTTGACATCTCAGAGTATCTGTTTTGCAATGTTCAAACCGAATATCGTGCAGTGATAAACTCTTTGTTTTGCAAGGTTTATCAGCAGCGTGAATTCATACAAAAATTGTGAAAGTATTAAAGAAAACTGCTCCTTCATTTCCAACTGCGCATCGATGGGTTTTAGAGTTTAAACATGGTCGTACAAGCGTTGAAGATGAACCGTGTAGTTGACATTCCAAAAATGCAACACCACCAAAAATCTTTGAAGATCCAAGTTTGACTAAGCGTGAAATTACTATTAGCATCTCAGACGAAGGAGTACTTTATATTTACCACAAATAATTGCATATGAAAAAGCTCTTCGAAAAGTTAGTGCCGCATTTAATAACAATTCAACAAAAACTGTATCGAAAATAAATTTCTCAGGACAATTTGGTTATTTTCAATTTGGTTATAATAAAACAGATTTGTACGTTGTTTCATAACGATGGATGAGACTTGGATCTACCATCTTGATGCCAAATTAAAACAAGAACGTTTACTGTGAACGAAAGCTGCTTGTTCAGCTCCAAAGCAGTTGAAGTCCGAACGATCGTTAAAAAAGGTTATGGCAATATTTTTTTTTGGAATGCAAAAGGAATTGTGTTGATTAATTATCTTGAAAAAAGGCAAAACAATTAAATCTGAATACTATTGTATCCTTTTGGATCAGTTGAACGAAAAAATTCATGAGAAAAGATCGGCTTTACTGAAGAAAAAAATAATTTTTCATCAAGGCAATGCAAGTGTCTTGCCGATAGCTCACAATTAAACGACAACAAACTGGTATCAAACAAGCACAGCGGTTGATCGACATATTTATAGATGGCTCAAAAATTATTTCTGCCAGGCTGGGAGGGGCAGTGTATTGCTCAGAGCCCATCATAAGGCATAAGGCATACAACATACAGGAGCCCAGTAGCTACATTTGGTGGAGTGTTTTAACATTTTTAGCATTGAGCACTTCAAAGACAGTTCGCGTGACTGGGCTCCAAATCATCGGGGCATTGATGAAAACGAGATGGCAGACCTACCAGATGTGTAATGTCGAGAAAACGTTGATTTGCGGACATCATTTTGCAAAACAAAAAACTGAGTCTATACTGCTTGTGGAAGCATACGGAAATCATGCTCTCTCTGAAAAAGCTTGCAGAAAATGGTTTCGGCAGTTAAAAAAGGCAATTTTGTTGTACAAACCGAATAACGTGGAAGACCTTCAAAAAAGTTTGAAGATATCGATTTGGAACAATTGCTGGCTGAGGACTACTATCACGTTTTTGCATCGATGGGTCACGCACTTGGTGAGCAGCACTTCACTTCCTACGAAGAATTGAAAAAATGGTTCGACAATTGGTTCGCTTCAAAAAATACAAACTTTTACTGGCAAAGCATCCACAAACTGCCAGAAAAATGGTATTCATAATGCATAAATTCCAATGAAACATACTTTGAATGATATCTGTTTTCATACTTTTCGAATAAAAGCCTTTATATCAAGGAAAAAAAACAGCGGTTTCATAATTGCACTCCTGGTAGACAGAGATATACGACAAGAAGTCAAATCTCGATAATCATGTGTGGGTACTAACAAGAGTTTTAGTTGCTGTCATATATAAGTTTTTAATTAATCAATAATTACATACTGTTTGTTATAATCTTACGATATATCACTGTAATTTTCAGAAAGCTCGGTCAAAATGGAGATAAGAAAACGTAAAATAAGTGAAGCAGTGTCAGTGGATATCCCTGTGCCAACGCAGCAAAAAATTCAATTTGCTATTCTTTTTGGATTTCGGCGTAAGCTCAAGCCTGTGGAAATATTTAGTGAATTCCAAACAGCGTTTGGAGTGTATGCGCCATTCTATGTGACTATTTCAAAGTGGTTCCGGAGATTCCACACCGGTTATTTTTCTGTGGAGGACGAACCTCGAGAAGGCCGTTCAAAATCTGCGACTGACGATGTACGTGTAGCGCTGGTGAAGTCTAAAATTGTCGAAGATCCAAGATTGACCCAGGAAATGATTGCTGAAGAACTGGGCTTGAATGCCATGACTGTATTTTATTCACGAAAAAATCTGCACGATGGGTTCCTAGAATTTTAACTGAAGCTCAAAAAGAGGCACGTGTGCGTTATTGCTCAAAATTTTCTTGACAAATTAATAAACGGAAAGTCTTCCACTTTTCATAAAATTGTAACAGGTGATGAAGCATTGTTTTACAAGTACGATTCTGAAACCAAATAACAAAGCATGGTATGAAGCCCAGAAGGTGCAAGTCCACCCGTTAAAGCAAAGCAACAAAAGTCAGCAACAAAAGTAATGATGTCAGCTTACTTCACCACAGAGAAGGTCAGACGGTAACTGCCAAGTGGTATAGTGAAACTTGCTTACCAGAAGTATTCCAAAGTTCATTGGGAAAACGCAAAAAAAAAAATTAACTTCGCCGATACTTTTTGCATCATGACAATGCGCCAGCGAACACTGCTAGAAAACAAGAGACTTTATTGTGCTGTCAGGCATCGATAAAATTCGACCAGCACCTTATTCCCCAGATGTAGCACCTTGCCACTTCTGGTTATTTCCAAAAATAAAAAAAAAAATTACAAGGAAGAGTCTTCAACAGCAATGAGGAGATAATAAATGCTGTCAATGCTGAAATTACAAAACTCCAAAAAGCCGATTTTGAAGACTGTTTTTCAAATCGATAAATCCACGACTTCAAAAATGTATCGAAATAAATGGTGACTACTTTGAAGAAATACAAAGAGATGAAGAATCTATATAATATTTTGAAGTCGTATTTGACTAAAATTGTAATTTAGTTTGTATGTTTACTCTCAGAAACTCAGCCAAAAATGGCTTGCCACGTCACTTTGTACAGCCCACAAAAAAATAAAAATTGTGCTTTTTATACCCCCACGCGTACTGCGTAAGGGGTGTATTAATTTTGACACGACGTGTGTAACGCCCACAAGGAGGCGTGGTAGGTATAGAAAAGTATATATATTCTTGATCACCATCACCACCCGAGTTGATTTAGCCATGTCCGTCTGTCTGTCCGTCTGTCTGTCTGTCTGTCTGTCCGTCTGTCTGTGGACACGATTACAGCCGTAATTTTGAAGGTATCGTGCTGAAATTCGATTTTTAAGCTTATTTTTAAAAAACTAAGATCAAGTTCGAGAATGGGCTAAATCGGATGAAAACCACGCCTACCTCCCATACAACCCCAAAATTGAAAACCCTATAAAGAAGCTAATATTAAAGCTAGAATACTGAAATTCGGTATTTATGTATTCTATGTCAAAACAGAGATGTGTTAGAAAAATGGGCGTCACTCACCCACTTACACGCCCACCTCCCATACAATCCCAAAATTGAAAACTTTATAAAAAGGCTAATATTAAAGCTCCAGGAAAACAATTTGATATGTATGTATTTAAGATACATAAAAATAATAAAATCTATCAAAATCTCATACAAAAAGCTCTCCAATTTAAGATTCTTTTACCCTTAAGAATCGGCCGTGGGGGTATTTTAACTTCGGCCAAGTTGAAGATATACCTTACTAGTTTTAGATGGTTTTGGTTGTATTTATTTTTGTATCTATAAAAAACTAATTTCATACTAACAAAAATTTCAAAATCTTATAAAACGGACAAAAACAAATATAATTTGTATGTGGTTGTAAGTTACTCAAAAAATTAAGCACGAAAGTGACGACAACAATAAAAGACATGAATGAAAATGTCCAAAACATACATGACATTTATTACATGTTACATTATAACATATGTATTCAATGTTGAAATAATATTATTTTTACAAAACTCTTATTCCTCATAACTCTTGATTTTTAATAAAACACAAAAATAGGACCAAATTTGTAGATCAGTAGATTGTCATTGATTCTTAAAAGCAAGATTCTATAAGACCGTATGTGGGACCTTATGGTCTATTTGAGACAACGGGTTAAATTCATCTAACCAAACCTGTAAATGTTAATTGCATACTTTTAGTAAGTTTATTTGTCAATATGTTCCATTTTTGCAGTAAGTAATTAAAAACTTATTCTTTTTCTCTATAAAGTTAAGCTGTAGACAAATATTGCTCGAAGATACTTATCGTGAAATTGTACAAGGAATATTTTCATAGAATAATGTATAAAAAACGTTATAAAAAAATGTAATAAAACGACAACATGTAATTTTTTTAAATTTTTTTCGTAAACGCCATGAAAAATACAAGAGGAAAATGAATCATTCATAATTTTTGTGAATAAAATAGTAAAATGCATATACAAATATGAGGAGCACAAGTATATTGTAAGGATATTGGAAGGATCGGTCTTCACATGAAATATTCCTTGGTTCATTTTAGTAATTTCCAAGAAACAATTTTGCGATGTATTAACATGGCTTCCTGGAATGTCCGAAATTTCACAATACACTTAACCTTTAAATAAATTTTCAGACAGTGTTCGCGTGTTCGCGTTCAAGAATTTTGTGAACAGATTTATGAATGTTTTCACACGTTTACATAATTTAATCTTGCATTTTACATGGGCTTGCGAATAAATACACTTAAGCCATGTATAATTACAAAAACACATTATCAGGGAACACAAAATGCAGGTAAGTGTTTTATGAACCTGTACATAATTTATATTTTTAGTGTAAAATTTATTTATTATAAGATGTTATTACAAATTTTTAATACAGATTTTTGTTACCGATACAGAGGATTTATTGTTTCTCATTCTCAATACATACAGAGAAATTTTTTGCTAATGTCTTTGAGAAAAAAGATTCGTATTGAAAGGTCAGTCAACTTATATGAAGATGTCAAGTTGTGGCTTATTTATAAAAAAAAACAAAATACCACTTGATGCGCTTCAAAAACACTTCAGGTTGTCAACTGTACTTGTTAAAGCTGGATGTTTGAGTCATGAGGAAGTTTCGGATATGCTTGGCTTAACCTAAAGATTGTAGGTGACTGTAGCTGAGGAAGTGCGAAATTTTTTAAAAAAAGCTCAAATGTTTATCAATTATTTTTGCACAAATAATTAAGTATTAAAAATCACAAATAATTCATGCTTTAAGATTTATATATATTTTTATTTGACCAAAAATTTGTCATGCTGGTCAAACTAAGCTGAAATTCGAATTAATTAGAATTAAAGCAAAATTATTATAAAATTAACTTTAAAGCGCAATTATTAGATGGCAATCTTTTTAGATGGCGCGTATAATTTGTGAATTATTTTTTCATATGTAGGTAAGTTATGAATTCTTAAGCTTTAGCAAAACTATGAAGGTCGAACTAACCGCTCCTTGTTATATGACAAAATTTATAAATAACGTTACGTGCTTTGCAACGTTAAGTCAACACTATATTTTAGAATTTATTTGGGAATTTTAAATGGATTTTAATTATTGCAAGAATATAACAAATTGTTGAAATATGTTAATTTTAAAACATTCTATTTCTTAATTCGTTTAACTGCTTAACTTTAATTAAATATGTATGCGAATTATGGCCAAAACAGATATGTTTAAGTGATTTATTGCCGGTTTTAGCATACCGCTTATGTACGTAACGCTAAACATGGACGGACTTTGTTAATAAATTAATGCAAAAATTATTTATGACGTTTAAATAAATAAATACAGCCATCATGCTTTTATAATAATTATTTGTAATACTTTTACAACACTTAATTAAATGCTGTTGGCATTTATTAACTTGTTTGTTTTACTTATCATTGCAATTCATTAATTAACAATTTTATCCACCTTATTTGTTGCCGTTTTGCTTTTAACTCAACCGACTCTCTAAATAAGAGATCAAAATAATTTTCAAAAACCACGCGATCATTTCTCAATATCGTATATCTACGCAGCAAATTTGTGTTTTTATGCAGGTTTGAAGAAATTTAAAACTACAAAATTAATATATCCAAAAACGAAAAACAGACAACCAAATAAAAAAACAAAGACAAATGCAAGCAAATCCACCAGCATATTTATTGTTCATGATACATTTAACATTTCAATTTATTTCGAAATGACTTATTGGTAGCGTTCGTTTTTTTTTTTTATGCAAGATAGGCTCATTCGTTTTCCAAAATTATCAAAAAACAAGCTTTTAAGTTAAGACTTTATTTTGTGCATCGTTTATGCGCAAACATAACTTCCGACATAGCAGACGTTATACAGATAAAACTAAAATAAATTTAAAATTAAATAAATAAAAATAAAAAAAAAAAACATAAATTAATTAATTCCTATGATTTTTATAGTATTTGCAAAAATTAGTGCACGATATAAAAAAAGCGTATCATTTGAATACGGCTGATGTTTTATTACCGTATCGAATATTATCACATCTTAAAATCATTGAATTTGAAATAAAAAATAAATATTTATTGCTCTTTTATTATTTCATTAAATTGTTTTTATTTTAATTTGCTTGCGTTTGTTTTAAATCACTTATTTTTAACACCAACTTTATGATTTATTTTTAATTAATTCATCTAAACTAGGTTGAATAATAAAAACAAAAATCTATTCAAAAAACGTTTCACCTACATTTCAGAGAAATATCGACTCTGCGAAAAAAAGAGGTTGTATAGAGGCATATCTTTATTACTGAAAGGATTCCAATTATACTTAAATTCAAACTTTAGTCATATTTTAAATGAATGCCATAGTCGTGGCCAAAACATATACAACAAACTTCTGTGGTTCGATTTAATGCTCCTGGTGAAAAATTGTTAACAAATTTTATGTAGCTGTTTTCTAAAACTGCTTTGCAGCGTCTCTGCATTAAAAATAAATTAATTATTACTTATACCAATTGGAAATTTGGTCTTTGGTTAAACGTTTCTTCTGTCAACTCTCCCACGATATCCCAGAGGTTCTCAATAGGATTAAGAACTGGTGACTGAGCTAACCAATTCATGACGGTCATCAAAGCTTATTCGGGGTCGTGGTCTTGCTCGAATGTCCAACGACACAACATGACTTGGGTATTTTCCAATCAGCATATGGCAACATGACTTCATCTAGTAAGTCCTTATGGGCTGCGCCATCCATAATATTTACTATACTGTGAATTGGTTCTGCTCGACAATTCGAAAAAATTTTTCGAAAATACCGACTATCGAGCCTTTTTCCAGTTGGTCCTCTTAACTTCAGCATTTTAAACGTTTTTTCAACAAATTTTTACATTTGGATGAGTAGTTTTTGCGCTATCAAGAGAAAAATTAGAAAAAACTTATTTTTCCACTTAAAAATACAAACCATAAATGTCTGGAAAAATTCATTCAAAATCGAAAACACCAAAAAGTTTTGTGGTTTTGGCGCTTAGTATAGTCAGAGCAGTGATGTTATTTGATAATTTTAATTTTGGGTGGGGGGGGGGGGGTTTTACTCTTCTGAAAGTACTTTTTCGGACGTGAGAGTACCTTTCTCAACCGATATTGATAATTGTTTATTAAATGAATCAGAGTACGGAGTAAAAGTGCACCAAATATTTTGTATCTATAATTATAAAAAGACAAAAAAAAAATTGGTCGAATTTCGACCCCAGGCGATACTAGTATTATTAAAAAAAGCTTGTGGGAAGTGGAAAAATTAGACGAAAACCTCCATAACTACCCAAGTGTTGACCCTAGAGGAGTTAAATGTTCGATCGACCCCAATAAATTTTTTTCTCCGAAATTTGTCAGGAACATACCTGCCCAATATCCCGGTTTTTTCTTTCCAACATTTTATCGCAACATATCTTCCCTACATTTTCAACCTTTAAAGGGGCATCTAAACATATTTTTTTTTAAAAAATGTTTGTCTAAAATCGGCTTCCATTGCTCCCACGGTGGGTGCCTTCCAAAAGGCCGAAATGAGAGACCGAGCCACACTAACTTTTCTTCTCCAAATTTATATCGAGCATACAGCATACCTGTCGTGAATAAGAAATAATAAATTTGTTAATTATAATTTTAAGATAATTTGAATTAAATTAATTTCTTTTTGTTATGGAATGGATATGTATTTCTTTCGATTTTCGACGATGACTTGAAGCAAAAAGATTCTTTCCTAATATTACGCCTCTTTTGGTGGCGTCGTTGACAACGTGTTGATAACGCAATATTGCTTGCGCTTGTTGGTAATCTTTACGCTCAGTCCAGGTTCTGGATCGGTAGCAATAAAATCATTTGAAAATCCGAAGCCTGCGAAAATTGTTGCTATCTCAGGAATTACGTAATGGCTCAAATCTTTTTTGTAATTCCTGATTCACTTTCTTCGATGCCAATTGAATCTTTTTTACACCTCTTTTAAGCCAAATATTTTTACTGGACGAGCACGTACTTGACTTTCATTGCTGCCAATATCCTAGCTATCATCTTCCTCGTCTTCTTCGTTGACATCAATGACATTATCTGAATCTATAACTTCTATCATCTCGTTCTGTTCATCGTCAGACGATTCGTCCGTCTGAAAATCCATCTGAATAAAGTTATCTTTAAACTTCTGTTAAACAGAACAATTTATCGGTTTCAGTATTGAGAACAAAGTCTTAATCATGCGTGACGTTTACTTTTTTTGATGATTAGTGTATCCGAAAGTACTTTTTTTAGGCTAAAAGGAGTTGGGGACTTTCTAAAATCGAAAGGAGGTATAATAGTGGATATCCACTACAAATATCATCCCTGAGTCAGAGTTGCCTTTAAGAGCGTAACCTAAAAAATATTTTATCTCTCTCGCTCTCGAGCCGGTACCTTTTGGTGAGACCATGATAGAATAACAAGGTAGGCGCATATTGGAGAGAAAGTGAGCTAGATGTCAAAATCAGCTGTTTGCATTTAAGTTGTTCTAATTGTTGTTGTTGCCTTTTCATTTGACGTTTATAGCACTCACAGCATTGTTTGTGTAAAACCAGACATTTGAGCAGCCATATTAATATGAGCCTACCTTATTATTCAATCATGGGTGAAACCATGATACAATTACCTATGTAGCAGGGATGAAAAAGTAAGTACAATTGTAACTTTTTCCTAGGTTTTTGATCTTAAAGGTGCATTAGGTACAATCTCTTCATTATAGGTACATTCCGCCTTTGGTTCAACAAATTTTCCACTAAGGAACTTAATAACACTACTGTTAAAAAATTTTTTATGATACATTTTTTTATTAATTTTTTTAAGTTAAATATAGTCGCATATATTTATATATATCTTGTATACTTGTTATTCGATTTTTATAATCAAGCCTATCAAAAAAGTCCAAAAAAATTTTCTGCATGTTTGTTCAACAAATATTTACATTTGCATGAGTAGTTTTTACGCTATCAAAAGAAATATTTTGAGAAATTTTTCACGTAAAAATTCAAGTGTCTTAAAAATTCATTAAAAATTTAAAACTTCAACAAATGGTTAGTTTTCACCTTTTCAACTTAAAAGTTAGTTTTTGAGTGCCAAATGCATCTCCTTCCCTTACTTTTGCGTGAATTTCTTACGGCGATAGCTTTCTTTCTCTATTAAAAATTTATTTTTAAGATTAAACGACCCAAAACACTCAACAAAGATTTTGATGAAGTATAGACTTAAGAAGGAAAAAATAAATATTTTGAATTGGCCGGTACAAAGTTCTATCGAGAATTTATGGAAGGATGTGGAGGTCAGCATAAGCAACGAACGTTTTAGAAATTGATGAGTTGTTGAGAGGAATTGTGAAGGCTTGGTACTCTATTTCGAATGATTTAGTACTAAAGCTTGTGGAGAGTATGGAACGATGTCGGGCTGGAGGATACAGTCCAAGTACAAGTAAGCCATATTCGAAAGAAGGTTATGAAATAAAATAAATTTGTTCTTCTTTTTTTATTCAAAATCCAAATTGTGCTATTTATAAGTCCACATAAGCAAACGAGCGATATCAGATTTTTTTATTTTTTCTAAAGTTTTTTTAGTATTTACTAAACAACTACTGATTATAAGTTTTAAATGTTTTAACTCAAATTCCATAAAATAAATTTTTGTTTTCCTTGATGTATTTTATTTTAAATGATGTGAAACATTCTACATACATTTTTGTGCTATTTATGTCTCCACGGCTATAGAATTAAATAGACTAGTATAGCCTGCTGTCAAATTTCGATCAATTTATTTGTTGCCCATTTATAATTATATGCGAGATGGTTCAAATAAGTTCGAGGCTATAACTCTTAATTGATTGGAGATATAAAGCTATTTTCTTCAAAGAAATGATTTTTGAATTTTACTAATTTTTTTAAAACATAGCAAAACAACGTTTAAAAAAAATTTAATTTTGTCAAAGAAATCGTAGGTTGTAGCCTTGATTTTTTGATGGCATGGATAGTTTATTAATTTAGTGTCAAGTCAAAATTAATTCAGCTAAAATCCGGTATAGATTTTGAAAGAAAATTAAAAACGCAATTTTGAGTTTTTTGTTTTTTTTTTAACAACACAACTAGTTTTTAATCCATATTTAATATGAATATATATTTAAGAGTATATTAAATATTGGCGGAGATATTGGCTTCCCAATTTAGAACATTCAATTTGTCATTTGTCAAAATTCAAAAAAACTGTCTTTCTCTCTTTTGACATTGGGTTGAAACTCACGCTAAATAATAAACGACAAAACAAACAAAAACAAATTGGTCATTTCAGCCCTTGAAAGGACTTTGACCGAGCTTCTTATGATCAATTGTGTTGTGTGTCTTATTAAATGTTTGCACACAATTGACCGAGAACTGGACCTACATGTTTTATGCCGACTCCGAACGGCTCATGTTCGCAAGCAGTGCTGTCACTTGAAAATTTTAAATAGTGGTAGAATTTGCTCAAAAAGAGTGCTAGATTAAGACAAATAGTGGTAGATTTTTTCCTCTACAAACAATTTGATTTATTTGCTATAGTCTCATAAAAATTGTGATATATCTTTATTTTGACGTTTATTAAATATTATTGCAAAAATTATGATCCAAAAGACAAGAATCTACGTAGCTTCTTTTGAAAATTAACGAGAGATATAAATTTTTCACATTAAATAGAGATTTTTGTCATGTTTTGTGTCGTATTTCAATTATTTCCCTTTCTTTATTGTTTTGTAAACATCGCTTTTCGGCTTCCTGCACGTCACCTAAAGTAATAGCACCTTTTTAAATTCTTTAAGCAGTAGGAAAAGATGAATCCCTCAGAAGAGGTGCTTGCCTATCTTCCGACTGGGAAGCTTATTTGTATAAATTTTTAGATGCCCTGGCTTGCGAACCTCAAATACTTTTGAAATATATACACTTTTGTATATTCCCGCAAATCCCGCTGCCAATTATGAGCTTCAAAGAACGAACCAAACCGCAAACAAGTCAAGAGCACACTGATATCTGCTCGTGAGCAACCAGAAAATTAAGCAATTTTCAAGCAATTTTATATTAAATTTAAAAAACTTTTATTTTAAACAGTCTAATAAATTATAAGAAATAATCGTTGAAATATTTTTAAACATATATTTCAACAAAACGAATCCTTTCAAATACTGAAAAATTATTTGTCTCCTGCATATGGGAAAAATTCGATAATTTGCAAGCGCGAGAGGATGAAATTTTATTTTAGCTCAGGTGGCAAAAAGAAGCGTTTTATAACTTTTCTGACCTCGGATTCTGAATGGGGGATACAGATATTATTGAAATGGCTGGATTCCCCCAGGAATTGGAGCTGTGACTTAGCTAGCGTTTTCGTGATCTGCCAAATTCTAAAAAATATTTGGAATAATTGAAAAGAACTGAAAAAAAATTTAATACTTTTGTATTTTTCATGGATTAAAAGATGTTTTTAACATTTATTCAATCTAAATACAATTTTTTATATTAAATCACACATTTAAAAAATTACCCTGTCTCGGCAAAATGTTCCAAAAATATTTAAATTATAGAAACAAAAACTTGAAATTGTTATGTTTAAATGGGTATATCAGAAAAATTATGACGGAAACGAAATAGTGGTAGATTTTGGAAAAAGGTAAATAGTGGGTGGTAAAAGTGGTAGAAGTCAAAAACGACGAAAAAAGTGGTAGATCTACCACAATTGTGGTAAAGTGACAGCACTGTTCGCAAGAAGCTTTACATGGCATTATTTACTCTCTGAGGTTTGCCATTGTCTGCAGAGAGGTGGTGACCGATCAGAAAAATTTTTTATTGAAAAAACTTTTCGCCGCGGCTGGGGATCGAACCCGGGCTCCGAGCATGCTAAGCCACACACTTAACCTGCATGCCACGGTCAGCAATAAACGATAATATTAAGAAAATTCATTAAAAATACTTTTGGTTAGAGCTTCAAATTGCTTCGAGCTTCGATTGTTATCACATTTGAAAAAAAATTTAACAAAATTTTAGAAATAATTAGAAAAATTGAAAAACCGTTAAAATACGACCAAGATATTGACTTGAAAAGTCAAATTTTTGAATTCAAAAAACATTTTTTTACAAATTTCACAATTGATGAATACAGAAATCTACATTTTTTTAAGAAATTATTACTTTTGAAAAATTCAAATTCGACCAACTCAAGAACTCTCCCCCAAACAAATTACATATTAATCAAAGAGCGGGTTTTTACTCAAAAATTTAATTTCTTTCTTAAAAGGTTGGGAACCCCTTCTATCAGATATATCATTTATATATATATAATATATATATATATATTATATATATATTCTGCACATTTGGGCAACATAACCATTCGAATGATAAGTTTCGTTTATTTTGACTTTTATTTAATATCAAAAAAGCGTACGAAAAACTTTAATGTTCACGTATTAATTTATAAGATGTCTTGCAACACAAGCTCGTTTTATTCATGTCCACATTTGTGGAAACTTAAAACAACCTACATATAATTCTTAAAAAATTTAATTTTAAATTTTTAATTTATATCCATTAATCAAATGCTTAAACAATATTGTCAACATGTTTAAAACATTAACGGTTTCACACTTTATGTCTTATTTTAAATGCCAAAATGTATGTTCACATTAACTGCGTCGTTGTTTTCAGGTGGCTTTCAGCATCAAATCGTCTACTTGGTTTTTGCTACTACTAGTCGTGTGCCTACAAATTCTAGTCAAATTATTTCTGTGGAATGGATTAACACTAAACTTTAAGATTTTTTATGAAATATGTTTAATATATAAATAAATGGACAATTATCTATTATTCGAAATTTATAGAAGATATCGATGAAAATCAAAAAAGTATAAAATCAGAATGAAAAACGGTCTGGTATATTTAATATTTATTTATTGCGTTTCGCATGTCGATGCATGTTTAAAATTTATGTCTACATGATATGCTGGCAATTTAGTAAGATTTATAATTCATAGATTTGCCACCTTGGTGCAAGTTGTAAGCAACAGTAAATCTTAACCCTTCCTCCCGCTCTCCTGCATATCTTGTAGTAGCTCTTAAGCAAACGTTCTTTATGTTGGATTAAGCTTGTGATAAAGTTTTTCAAAAATTGCGCAAATTCGATGTTAATTTTTCATCAATTGAATTAAGGTAAAATAAAACGATCACCTTCGTCTCTCCCAACCTTAAATTTCTGCTACAAAAAGTTATCTTTTGCTGTTCAAGTGAAGAATTTGTTTTTCCGTTTTGGGTTTTTGTTTTTTTTTTGCAAAAAATTATTTATTTTTTAAAAAAATTTATATTCCAATGTTAAATTTAAATCGTAGCCTTACTCCAAACGCTATTCTACTCTCAGAATGTAAAAATGTGCTTGTCATCCCTGAACTCAACTTTGTAAATATAATAAAACTTAGAATAATTTTTTCTCTCTCTCTCTCTCTCTTTCTCTCACTTGCTTTCGATTTCAATAAAGTTGTCAACAATAGCTTAACAACAAAAATTACCTCACGTTACGCTTAGTTCAAATAACTTTTTCACAACATTTGAAAACAGCGTGCAAACTATTTCGAGTTTTTAAGGCCAACAAATGTTGTTGAACGTCACACATTCACCCACTATACGACAAGCTCAACACTTTGCACTAATGGCCAAAACATAAACACAAATAAACAAAACAAAAAATAAATAAACAAAACCATTAAAAAAAATTATTATAAAAAAACCCAAAAACAAAAAACCCTAACTTAAAAGCTCAACCCAGTGAAAGACATAAACAGTAATAAAAAAAATTTAAATCATAATGCATCCGTCGTTCCATTGTGCACCATTGGCAACAAGTGCTTTTCGTCTTCAGCGCCGGCTACTGTTGTTGTTTTTATTTTTATTATATTATTGTAACAAAACACACACAATAACCGAATTTGAAGTCAAATGCCGTATCTTGTCCGTCGTCCGTCACTTGTCGTTTGCCTTGTTGGCCAAGTGTTCACTAGAAATACAACAAAAACAGTTACATGTACTACGTCCCAAACCCAAAACAAGGTAATTGCACTTAAAACTAAAACTAAAACAAAAACAACAATGTTGTTAATTGCTGTACTTTAAGTTTTTTTTTTTTAATTTTTTTATAGTTTTTAATTTAATTTTAATTACCTTTGATTTTGCAAACTCATTTGAGATTTCTATACAAATCAAAGCGTGGGTGTTTTTAGGCGGAGAATAAAAACAACAAAAAAACTATAGTAAAATTTTTCAAGTTTTTTGTTGTTGTTATTTTTCGCTGAAGACCTTCCGTGTATATAAATCATTTGTGAGCTATTAAGCTGATATTTATATTGATATTAAGTAATTGAGTTGGAATTTGGAATTCATTGTTGAGTTATTGTTTATTTTTTTGTTTTGTTATTTTTAATTGATTACTGTTTTTAAGTATTACAATTTATTACGTTTTCATAATATATCGATATGATTTTGATTTGCTTTTTGAATTTTTAATACGCTCTTGTATATGCAAAATCATTATTAAAGCTATGTGTTCGATTATGTGTCAGTCAGTGTTTTAACATTATTTATATAATAAAGTTCAATAACTTGGTTAAAAAAATTAAATTTTTCATGGGAAATATTGATGTAGAGACCCTGAAGCAACCAACTAAGGCTGGGCTGGTACACTATTGTAATATAGAAGATGTTGCTTACGAGAAATATGAAAAATAAGTTAATAATCTAATGCTCTTGTTGGTAAGAATTTTTCAATTATAAAGACTTCTTTGATTTTGTATATAGAATATAGACCACACACTCAGAAAAAAGTTTCTCGGAATATTATAAAAAAGGCATCATATTTAGAGAAAAATGGTATAGACTTTGCTCCAGAGCATTCCCTAAAAATAATAAAAAGTTTCTGAAAACGAGAAATACATAAAAATATATCGTTTTTAAAGAAAAATACTTTTAGTTTTTGAGAAAATATTTGTTCGGGCTAACGGGTCTTACAAGTTGAATATGACCTCAAAAGTCAAAATGTTATAATAAGACAATATAGTGCTCATTAAGGGGGGACATGACATTGGCCGTTTTTTTTAATTTTTTTTTTATAATTTTGATTTTAGTAAATATTTTATAGAAAAATACCTACGGGTTCAAAAGTTATAGCCGGATTAGTGAGAGGCATTTTTATTTTTCTTTGCATTTTTCTTTGTTCACAAACTTTGAACGCGTTTATCTCGAAACCATGTTTTCAAACTGGTTGCGGCACTAGCGGGTTCATTTTTGGACAAAATTTTTTTTTGTATTTTTTTAAACTTGATTCGCTATTGTATGACACGAGTTTTTTTAAATTTTTTTTTGATTTTTTATGAATTTTTAAAGTCAATATTTTTTTCGAAAAAGCACACTTTCAAATTTGAAACATCACCAAAAATTGAAAAAAATTTTTTAAAAAAAAGCTCCTGTCATACGATAACCAATTTTGTTAAGATTTAAAAAAGTCATTTTTTTTTCAGATCGGACAATTTTTGTGACTACCAGCGCTGCAACCACGAGGCCCCGTTTTTTTCTCTGCCGCCAGTTTGGAGCTCTATAAAACCATGTTGGAGTGAAAAATATATTTGGAAAAATGTTTGTTTTTGACAGAGTTAAGAATTTTTAAGAAATGTCTCTTTTCTCTGCCGCGAATGTAATGTTCCACCTAAGCTCTTTTCAACGACTTATAATTTTTGAAGATCTAACATGTAATGCTTATGGCGTCAAAACTGTTAAAAAAAAAAATAATAAAAAATTTGAACCTTCAATTAAACAGCCGATATAAATTTTAATTTATAACTTTTTTTTATATATCAAGTTTTTTCTTTCCTTTAACATATAAGTAACCAAAAAAAACTTTTGTTTCAAAAAAGTGGAAAAAATTTGACAGCTGCAGCAGTTTTAGATGGCTAGCAGCAGACATCCGAGGATATACTCAGCATAGCCGCCATTTTGAAAAAAAATTAAATGTTTTTTGCAGTTCAAAGCGCTATACTATAAAAAAAATGGAAAATAAAAAATTATTCAATTCATTCAAAACTCATGAAACATGACTAACTTCACACAGTCTAAAGGTATCTCCTCATTAAATGAGATCTCAAGCTCTTTTTGAGCTTATCAAGTTTTGAAGACTAGTTGAAGCTCATATTCTTCTGATTTTTAAGAGATAAATAAAAAAATTCTCTAAACGTGAATTTTTTACTTCAACCATCAACTAGATTTTGATGGCACCTTTTTGTGCAATCCATCTGTTTAATTTAGATAAAGCAAATTTTTCTTTTGGCCTCCTTCGGACTCCTATAAGCAGCGAGAGCTTATCAGGCTCATGTTTCTTATTAGAGATTTCCTGTTCCTTCCCCCTTTGAAAGTTTTTATACAACTCCAATAAGCTCGAGACGCTGACGTGGCAAAAGTTTTCTTATATTAGCTTTTTAAAGCTAAACGCCAAAAATTATGCCAATAAATAATTAAAAGTTTATGCGCGTTGCCTTTGAAATTTAAACTATAATCATTGCGAAGTTTAATGCGTCTCCCATAAGGCCCGCAATCGACACAAGACTCGACATGAACTTAATGTTATAGTCAATAAAAAAGTTGTATTATCTTGTACTTGAAATTCCAAGCCAATTTAAAATGCAAAAAAAAATTTTCCAAAGTAACAGAAACAAAAAAAAAAAAAAAAAAATTAAAAAATAAAAACAAAATATATGTCTCCTCATAATAATTTCGTAATAGATGCCTGAAGATGATAGCTACAAAAACAGCTCTTTGTCCGACCAAAGCACTGACAACTACGACGACCTCAGCATTTTTTTTATTATTTTTTTGGTTTTGGTTTAACATTGATTTCATTTTTATTGACACCTTCGCACTGACTGACTGACTGGCTGCAGCTTCACTAGCAACATTCAAAACTGCAAAATTAATTAACAAAAACTGTTTTTAATTTGTTTGCGCCTCTTGAGATAACTTCGACAGCAGCGCTACGAACACCAACAACACCAACATCAGGTCAGACAAAGCTATAAAACATCTTAAGCGACGACATGAACATCGTTGTGTCAACAACAATTCCCTGCAACAACATCAAGTGTTTGGTGTAGTGTTGGTTGTTATCTTTAAAACAAATGCGCCCGTAAGTGTCTCCGCACGTAGCATCTAGTGGGCTGCATGGCGCATGCGTGCGAGCACACTTCGTGAGCCAAAGTATATGCAAAGTAATGCTTGATGATGATGATGATGATGATGGTCAAGCATCTTTAGAGACTAACAAAAATGACAATTAATGCTAAAAGGCAACTAGCTAGGAACACGCTTGTCTGGCCAACAAAATGTTGCCAATATAGTAAACGTCATCATCAGTGTAAGCAGCAGTAGCAGCAGCAGCAGCAGCAGCTAAATGGCTTGTCATGCAATTCGACCTTGACAATTTCCACCCAAAAATCATAAAATAACACTTAAATAATAAAGAGTATAAAAAACGAAGAAGAAGCAGCAGCAGCATAGTTAAACAACATTAAAAACTGTTGTCTGCAAGCAAAACACCTTCAATATTTGCAAAGAAAAGTCTTTTCACTCCGCTGACACCTTAACTGATAGACATCGCTCGCACATGTTGCACGAATTATAGCATGTTGGAGTACCACTCCATGTTCTCTTAAGCCTGAATTTGTTGTGACACTAGCTGCTGACTTGCTTGAAACACTTATTAACATTAACAAAAATTGGGATTAAATTAATTAATTCAGTCTTTATGTCGCTGTAATTGATTCAGTTTAATTTATTGTGATGTTTACATGTTTCGGTCGAAATATTTCACGTACAAAAATG